>JAMKCH010058438.1:0-99272 GCA_023653785.1 Ophioderma brevispina | reverse complement strand
GCCCCCTCTCCCGCTCGGGGCCACTAAGGCCGAATAAAAAAAATTGTCAGATTCTCGTAGCCTCTCTCCTCACTTTTTGAGAATAAGTTTCCATTTTGTTTTTATTGTGCAATTTTCTTAAATTGATATGTTTTTCAATCCTGAATTTTTGGATGGATAATAGGCCTAAATGTGTAACCAATGCAACAACAGTCACTTCCATGTGATTTTAAAGACTTTAGGGGTTTATTCCTTGTAAATTAAAACTGGAACGAAAAGCACATCGAACCTCATTGACTTTTGAACAGTGGATTCTATCTGCCCCCCATAATTGCAATCGTTATTCATGTTCTCTCAACTCAATTGGACTCTTCCGAAGGATAATCCTCGAGAAAATTTGGGCAGTTCGTGGTTGTTTCTATCATTGCGTACAGATTTCCGGGTCTCGTCGGAATCAGCGAAACCAGCAACCGATGAATGCTGCGAAGTAAATACTCAAACTATAAAGGTGGCTTCATGGAAACGTTTCATTTTGGAATTTTTGGTCGGGAACCATGCTCATCTCCGAAAAAAATAGGACTAGCGCAAAGCGGGACTAACCGCTATAGTTGTAGTTCAAATTCACAGCTAATCAGTTCTAGTCCCGCTAGGGGTACAACTTCAGTTGTAATTGTAATGGTTCAATGATACAAATAGGAAAAATTACCTAAACATATCAGCAAACATCCTAGTGGGTGTAGTTTTTCTTTGCAGTGCAGCAAGTGTCATTTTTCTTGTATATGGGCTATTTTTTAAATGTGTATCTTTTTTTCATGTATTGAGAACTGGTCCCGCAAGTGTATAATCTCACTGCAAATTACCTTCAATCTTCAATCCATTTTAATTTGTTCATCTAGATACATCAAAACAATGAAAATAATAGGTAAATAATCAGAGTACGTGAAAATTAATTGTTACAATATTAGGCCTAATCAAACATATTTTGCATACAATGTAGACATTTTATAATTACATTCATAAGTGGAATTTCAAAAGGAGTATATAACTGGGATAAATCTAGTGGAAAATATATTTAAAATAGCACAAGTAGGATGTCCCATATTAACTGCTTACCGTTAGGTGTATATTGTTTTCACTGAAAACATATAATTTCACCAAAGCTGGTCCAATAAGGGGCCAGGGGTTATATTTTTTAACTGAAAATTGTGCCGTTAGGGGACACCTTCAGAACCCCTGAAACGAGCATGGGTGCGCAATGGAAATACAAGACGGCCCCGGGTCAAATGTTCAAGTTTAGTCAAACTTTATCCTTTATTTCTCACATCGGGCAGTCTTGGGCAGTTAAAACTGAACGCATAATGATGTACATTAATTTTGATATAACGAAAATCAACACCGGAGACAGCCGGACATGTTGTAATATGCAATAAACTTTTCCACTTTTACGTGTCGGACCATTAGGTTTTCAAAAAAAAATGGTACAGTAATGATTGCTCGCTATCATCGATTGCGGCAGAGCGGAGTATGATCAAAGGGTTCGTTGTTGAATCCCTTCCTTGTGTGCTGGTGAGGATATAAACAGAGTAAAATCGGATTGTGGAAGTCGATGCGCTTTCTTTATCTTTTTCTTTCCATGGGCTCGCCATTTTCTGATGCGGCTGAAACGGTGTGGGTATATCGATTTTCGGTGTGAAAACAGTCATATGTTAGCGTCATTAGTAAAAAAAAATAATAATAAAAACTGCCCTCCCTCCTCACTTTTCAGAGCCCACTGGGACGAGAATAAAAATTAATTTTAAGGGCCTAAAAGGACTGTGAATGTTTGAACTCATTTGATCATATAAAGGACGACTACCATCATGACAGTCAGTCGTAGGCAGAACTCAAAGCTATAGGGTTAATATAAATCTGACTTTCCCCCTCCCACATTTCATTCCCCTGTCCCTGTTGTTTTACAGTGGGGTCATTCCTTTGCTGTGCTCTTGTAGACAGGAATTACGGATTACAAGAAACACCGGTGATAAGCTGTCTCGTGAACATAAAGATTACTGGTCAAGTTGCTGAAGATAAGTACGAAAGAATTACTGAGACGTTTAGGAAGGAAATTTGACGGAGGCAAATAATATTTTTAAAGTTAACAGAAAACGCATATCTAAACCCGTGATACGTCGACATAAAGTTGTCTTTTCCTGCCTTTTTTTTTAAAAAAACAAAAAAAAAAAAAAGGAAAATTTTTACAGGAATTGATAAAAAAAATAATCTGAAAATAAATTTTTCCCATTGCATTGTCTGTATCACAATTGGGAAGTTTATCATACAACTGGAGGAGGGTATACCGTATGTACTTAGTCCAGAGGATTAAAAGTGAGATCGCCCTATGCTTTTTTAACATGGCACTGCGTAAAATATTATTCTGGATAGAAGTTATAGTTACTTCATGCTAAATAAAGTTGGTTTAATTAAAACTGTTAAGTTAATTTTCTGCAAAAATGCTTAAAACTTTCAACAACTTATATGATGGAAGAATTAAAGCGAGAAAGCGCGTAAATCTAAATATAGGCTCGTGCCCAGGAAGCTTTATAACGAACATGATGGTGCTTTTTGTAACAAAGTACATTCTAACCGCTATAGCTGGTTGGATAAACCAGCCTGCCATCGAGATTTAACGTGTCACCATTACTTATCGCCATGTTAATTTTGACTAACAGGAAACAGTTCAAAACAAATGAACAAATCATAGCGGTATACGGGAATAGGGAGTGTCGATCTAAAATTAAGTAACGCCAAGGGTTGTGAATGGAAAGGTTTTATATCAGTAAGATTTTTAAAGAAAAAACACCGAAGAGAGGACGGATTTGGAGAGACAGTATCAGTATCAAACAGACGTAGCGAGATAGACGGATTGCGGGGGGGGGGGGAAGAAGGGATGGAAAGAGATAGGGCCAGCAGAGGGGAAGGCAACGAGAGAGGAAGGGAGGGAGGAAGAAAGTCATAAACATGCAGAAAGACAATGAGAGGGGGGAAAGAGTACAATGTGTTAGTGACTAAGGTATGTAATTAATATTTATTATGTTTATTATGATTATTATAGTAGTATTATATTATTATTATTATTAAAAAAAACTAAAAAATTAAGATTTTATTATATTATTAATATTATTATTATTATTTTATTTTATTATTATATTATTCTAATATTATATTATTATTATATTATTATTATTATTATTATTATATATTATTTAGATATGGCGCTTAATTCAACCATTTACCCAGTAAGTATAGACAAGGGATTCTAACTAAGCACGTAGAGTAAATGTCACAATGAATTCGTTTTAGATGCATTGCTAAACTTCATTTAATTCTTCTAAGTTTTTGAAGGTTCAACGATAGATTTCGCAGAACAGTGTCCTAAAAATATGAAAATTCTGATGTTTGCATGGTTGTAAAGCTTTTTATCAAAATATTCCCATACTGAAAGCTTAAACTTGAGAATGAAAACTTATTATTTCGGGACAAAAATGTGAAAATTCTAATCCCTTTTGGGGCAAATAAGGAAAATCAACCTATTTTTTAGGGGATATTAGAAAATCTCCCTTTGTTTCATTTTTAAGACATTTTGAAGGCAAATAAAATGTAAGAAATCTACTGAGTGTCTAATTTATGATAGAAAATATTTTTTGAAGTCTTTAAAACCGCTCGTTGCGCTTAAACAGTCAATGATTATCTGAGCAGATTAAATGTTGCAACGAGAGATTTCAACTAAAAGGTGTCCCTAAAAAATGTGAAAGTTCTGATTATTGCACTGGTGTTTAGTGGGGGACTGTAGGAACAGATCGTATGTGTGTGCAAAATCCGGATAAAATTGTGATTTTGTACACCAGTACTTTATACATTGCTAATCAAAAAAATATGGTAACACTGACACGACCCTTTCAGGGCCCCAGCTTGGATTCAAGGTTACACAGGGTAAAAAGTTTAAAGTGTTCCGATTTGTTGGAAAGCACACCCATGATGTCTGTCTGTTAGAGTATTTTTTCCAAAAGGTATAAGTTCTATACTACCTGTGACTTCTAGCTTAGGAATTATGGGTTAGGTGAAAACTGTAAAAAAATGGTTTAATTAAATTAAATAATTAAAAAAGAAATTTTCTGGTTTTGTACAGGGGTCAAACAATTAAAAGTTTGCTCCAATTTTTGTTAAAATGTGGTTCAATTGTGGTGTAGCTCATAGAATGAATATAGGAATGTTTTGACCACTTACGTGTCTGGTTATAACCAAAATGGGCGAATATATAAGTCAAACCGAATTGGCAGGTTTTGGATTCTATTGACCTGGACCTATTTTGTTGGATAACGTTAAAACTCAGCATACCACAGTAGGCAAAATATGCCTTTATTTACAATCCGTTAGCTAGGGAAGGAAAACAATTTACACCAATATTAACTGAATCAAACGCAACTTTTAACTTTTGACCCATGTACACACCAACATTGACTTTTTCACCATTTTTACAGTTTTACTCCCTAACTCCGGAAACTTAAGCCAATGATAGTGTAAGCTCTACCTTTTTGGAATCCATTGAACCAGCCAACACCATGGTCTTCTTTTTAAACACATTCAGAAACATTTTTAAAAAAATTGACCCTGTATCAACCTTGGAAATCCAAGCTGGCGGCCTTAAGGGGCTTGGCAATCTTCCATCATGGTTATGGATGATCCATGCCTAAAGTACTTGTGTGCAAAAATCACAATTTTATCCGGAGGCGCACACTCTTACACTACAGTCCCGCATTTAAGCTTTCTCCAAAAATATCCCCATCTGAAGGATTCAGCTTGAGAACTGTTTCTTTGGTACAATACAAAAAAGTGTGAAATTTCGAATTCCTATCAAGCAAATAGGAAATTCAGCTCTTGTTTTCTATTGAAACATATAAGCAATCAACTCAGCTCTGTTTTATGAGTTAAAAAAAATTTTTCTTTTAAAAAACATTTTAAGATAGTTGTCCCTTTAGCCAAATAGGGAGTCTTTTGAAGTGTTTAATCTATATGAAATCCACTACATATCACAGAAATAGGGATTACTTGAAATATCTCTTTACACCTTTAACAATAGCCCCAAATTGTCGATTGTTTCTTGGATATGGTTATGTAGCTTCATTGTTGCAACTATCTTCACTTTTCAGACTCTCGATCCAGAAGAAGGGGAAAAGAGTCTCGTTTTAGTTTCACGAGTCTGGAAAGGATAAGAACCCAATCACGAAAGAAATCAATACCGAAGTACATAAGCAAAGACATAAATTGCACGGTACTATGTCTGTCACTTCTTGTACAGTGTACCTCACGGTGGAGGTTGGGGAGAAAGGTGCCCAAAGGTCACCATTGATAATTGGGATGAACTATGTATTTACACCTTTAAACAATCAAATGAGAAAAGGCAACAATTAAGTGAGACAATCGGGAAGTCTCTAGTTAAAGCTTGACATTGAATGGATGCGCGCGTCATTAATCTCAAAGTTTTGAAAAATTAATGAATGAGTTTCAGGATACTTACCGTATGTATAAAATCTCTCCCACCAAAGTGAGTGGTAGACGCGGCTATGCCGTACAACCTGAGGCAAGATTGTTTTACGTCATTATGATGCCATTGGCATTTCTTTTCTCGGGTGACAGAATAAAATCCAGCTGCCTCGGGGTGGGTCCCAAATTTTAAATCAGGGTTTAACCAAGGAGCAAGTAATTCCTACTACGATGATGACTAACCCTTAAGGAGTTTAAGTCTGGGTCTATAAAATATAAACATAAGAACTTAATCAACATAAAATAAGTTTGTGTTTTTTTTTTTAAATACGCTGCGTTTAAAATGTGGATTCTAAATCACTAAAATCGTATTTGGCGTTGGCGACAATGTCTAGTGCAAATAAACATGTCGTCAATAATAAAAGTACTTTTAATTCAAAAAACACTTCTAATATCTAAACATCAAGAATCTAAGCACTAAGAACTTAGAAGAATCTAAACTTGAAGTATTTGCATCTAAACAGACCGACAGACAGGCGACAGACACAAAGATTCGCCTATTACCATGAGTTTACCAGGTAACACTTCCCTGTAAAAATTGTATTAACTATTCCTTTTCAGTGATATTAAAGTACTTTGTATGTTGACAAGGGAGGTATTATGTTTAAAATCATTAGAATTCCTAAATGAATTTTAACGTGTACACGATATCCACGTGTTTTTACAATTTGAAGAAAATTTAAAAAAGCAAAAAACCAACAAAACAACAATATAAAATTAAATTTTATGTTTTGTTTGGTTGTTGATTTTCTGTCATCAGTAAATATTGTTGTTCTTAGCATGTCGCAAAAAATCAGGACGAAGGTCGTTTAAAACGTTACTTCTGATAATCCATTTCAATCACAAGGGTTTACTTTTCTACTTTCTTGGAGAAATCGTTATCTAAATGATTATACATTGTTATGTCTAATTACTACAGTTAAAGTTTTAATAATTTGGTAATAAATAACACAATGTTGGCTCAATAGAATATACAAATTCAATTAGAGTAATCAGTAAGAAGGGCAGAAAAAACGCATTTTACTTATCTTATACCTATACGATGAATGGAATGATCCAAAAGTTTTATGGAGACGCCCAAATGTGCCTAGAGCCAGCTCTGTTGACAGTGTTTTGACAGTGCGTAGAGCGATACAAGGATTCTCGCCAGTATTGACTACAGTTTAATTTTGTACTTATTTTCCTATAATTAAATTCAAGTGGACCTTTCAAACATCCGTCAGTTGACTTGAAGACGTTGGAGGGAAAGGTTTGTCGAGAGAGACGGGAGCTGACAGTGTAGTCTTGTTGTTACGGACTGAATTATAAAATTCCGCTATGAAGATCAAGATACTACTACTCCTAGCTTTAGGTCTTTTTGGACCGACCATTTGTAATGCTAAAAAAAGCAGATACGGGGTGTGGAGTTACAAAGCTGGAAAACATGGCCCTAGAAACTGGGGACGGATTAAAGGCGGTGCAAGTTGCCTTGGTGCGAACCAGTCACCTATCGATATCAACACCATGGAGACGGTCGAAGAGGACTTTCCACCGTTTAGATTTCGCGGATATGACAGCAACGGAATGTCTGGAAGCGCTCGCCCCAAACTCATGACCAATAATGGGAAGACGGTCAGGGTTAGTTTTGACGGCGATTATTTAATTAGAGGAGGAGGATTGCCTAGTTTATACAGAGCAGCCCAGATGCATTTTCACTGGGGAGCAGACTGGACCAAAGGATCAGAACACACCTTGGATGGACAAGCCTTTCCTGCTGAACTTCATATTGTTCATTACGATGCACAAAGATACCAAACCCTTGGAGACGCCGTTAGACAACCAGATGGTCTAGCGGTTCTTGGATTTTTCATAAGAATGGGTCGGCATAACGAAGCTTGGGACGTTATAATAAATCAGTTAAATAGTGTACGATACGTTCAAAGTAGCTTTGATTACACTCAACAGCCCTTCAGATTAGACTCACTTCTGCCTAAAGATTTGCGTAGGTTCTACCGGTATAAGGGATCTCTCACCACCCCTGGCTGCTACGAGAGCGTGATATGGACAGTATTTGCAACTCCGATTGAGCTGTCTGAAAGTCAGCTTGATAGATTCCGTACCAGCTTAACCAGGCGTTCTGCACCAACACCCTCTCAAGTCCGTAACAAATTTGGTGGCAGAGAAGCCGAAAGAGAGGATGAATTACTGGTAAACAATTTCAGACCCATTCAGGAATTGAATTACCGTATTGTGTACCAGAGCTTTGAAAACGAACTATATGAGTATGATAGTGAGGTAGAGTATGAAAGCAGTGACGTAGGATGGAGCCAATATGGTGCAGGAACGGGAATGGGAGCAGGCACGGGTGGTTTTGGAAACCATGGAGCAACTGGTACTGGGCGTCAAGGAATGGGAGCAGGAACAGGGGGAGCAGGAACAGGGGGAGCAGGAACAGGATTTTATAACAATTATCGCACAGGCACAGGGGGTCTCGACAATGACCATTATGATCACATAGATGTCAATGGTGGAGCTGGAGCAGGAACATATAATAATTACTACAATGGAGGAGGAGCTGGAAACACAGGAATGAATGCAGGAGGCACAGGAGGAGCATATGGAGGTACAGGAGCATATGGAGACGTGGGGGCATATGGAAACACAGGAGCATATGGAGACACAGGAGCATATGGAGGCACAGGAGCATATGGAGGCACAGGAGCGTATGATGGCACGGTAGGAGGAAAATCGAAGGGACAAGGCAACTCTTTTGGACAAACTGATACCACATTACAGAACCAAGGTAACCCCGGTCACGGTGGACAAAGTGGTGGGGCCGCATATGGTGGAGACGTGGGTGGACAAGGAGCTGAAGATCCATGGGGCGGGCTTTATGGTGGCCCGGGAGCTCACGGTGCTGATGGTGGTGGATATGGTGGTGGAGATTATTATAATGGAGGTGGATATTTTGATGTGTATGGTAACATTGGTGGGGGTGGTGGTGGTGGTGGTGGTGGAGATGGCGCTGGACAAGCGTACGGTCCATATGGAAACCCCGCCTATCAAGATCCTTATGGAGCAGGACATGGTACAGGGGGACAACCTGGCGGTGATTATGGCATCACAGGTGGTTTGGGTGGAGCTGGGGCTGGTGCCGTGGGCGGCAGCGGTCCTGAAGTTGTTAATCCACAAGGTAATGGGGATGTGTATGGGCAATATGGTACTGGGGGACAACCGGATCCTTACAGAGAAGGCAACGCACAACTTGACGGCTTGGCTCAGCTATGGCAACAGTTAATAAACGGTGAGAATACGAACCCTGAAGACGCAGCATATTACAACGGACTTGAAGATTTGACGGATAATAATAAAAATAATATAGATAACTACTATCATAACGTTAATTACAATTACTATGATCATGCATAATTCATTCAATTGTTTTCAATATAAACTAAAAGTAGGCATTTAAAAAGTACGACGAGGGAACTTTACCAAGTGCCAAGAAAGTGTCAATAAGTTTAAGATTGCACGCTGACTCACAGGAAAAGGAGACCAAAAATAGTCACGAACGGATTCCTATAATTGAACATATACACTAGAATATTATTGAAACATGCGTTGGTTACTATTTCTGGTACTTAAGAAATGGTAAAGAAAGAGAGAAAATGAGGCAAGCCTGCGCCCAGAAAATTTGTTTATATACTTGTTTTTGGATGTTGTCAAGTTTAACATCACATGGATGAAAACATGTCATTTTAATGAATTTATATATATATATATATATATATATATATATATATATATATATATATATATATATATATATATATATATATATATATATATATATATATATATATATATATATATATATATATATATATAAAAAAAAAAAAAAAAAAAATGATTTGCCAAATATGAGTGCAATAGCTCTAGGAGTAGGCCCCATGTCACTGGGGAAGATGCATAAAGTATATATATCAGCTGAAATATCCTTAAGTTGCACAAGGTTTTCTAAAGTTTGCGAGATCTGCCATTCGGCAACTTCAGGTGACTTTCCCGATTTTTGAAATCTTTGCTTTACGCAATTTCCCCAGTGACATGGGGCCTCGGAGTGGCTCCTATAATTTGAGCGAAACAGTGAGTGTAGCATCACAATCGGCTATTTCTGATAGCTGAACGGTGATTGCCGATTACTGTCCTTAAATCAATTCACATAACAAGCTTTAAAGCTATAGACTATTCATTTAGCTGGTCAGCAAACCGATTGGTTTTATGTGTCACGTGATGCGTAGCGCTACAGTGGTTTAGATGACACACGTGGTGCATGGGTACTCTTGTACGCAAACACGTGAAATTATTTAGTTTGGTCGAGCCATGAACAAAATCATTTCACGTTCCATGTACAAACCTCGCGCGACATCTAAACCTCCGTAATGCAACCTGCGTCACTGTTATATTTTTACGGCGATGAGTAAACTTCAGAGGAAATGTTTGGGCAAAAATAAATCTAAGGTTGGCTAACTAACATTCTGAAAAGCACTCCTTGTCTCTACTTTTAAAACTTAAAGGCTGGCTCAGAAATTTCGAGATGATTCCTCCCCAATTTTCTAACATATTGTATTTTTCCATACTTGTCCACATATGATGCGAAAGAGCTAAGCCCAAATCAATGTCCTTCATATAGAAAATCACAACTTAGTAATAAAATGACGAATCAGCATCCTATGGTGCGGTACTGTACTGTTGTACATAACTTTAGGTGTACTACTATACAGACTTTGGAATTGAGTAATTTATGTGATGTGACGATCTTTAATTTTAGTTGAATTGCTGGACAAACAGTCATTTAGAAATTTCTGAGTCAGCATTTAAGGTGCTTCTAAGACCCTTTTGTCCCGTATGCAAAACTCTTAATTTCTAGATTTCAAGTAGAACTAAAAGGTTCTAAGAAGAACCACAAGAAAAACAAGTTCTGGAAGTTTGAATGAACGTTTTTGTTCTTTATATTTAGAACAATTTTTATGTTTTATAGTGCTTCTGCAAAAAGTGCTTCTTATACTAAGGAATGTGCTTCTTATACTAAGGAACTCTCTCAAACAGCTTATAAACGTTCTGTAAGCAGACATTGTTCTGTATTGAACCAAAAAGGGTTCTTTCTGCATGAACCATCCAGCTCTACTTTTTTGTTCCACCTAGAACGATTTTGGAAAGGGTTCTGCACAAACGGGACAAAAAACAAGGTTTTAAATGTATGTATGTTTCAGAAACACCCGAAGTAGTATCGTAACCGCGTTAAGGTGTTCAAATGCAAAATTCACATTGCACTTAGGAAACACTGTTTTAACCTATTTAGTGTTTATGGGAGCATGGGCCTGATAAAAATGCCCATCATTTAACGATTTTTTTTTTCTAAGCGTGTCCAGACTTTAGAAAATCTAAACATTTAGATTTACGGTGTAGTTAATTTTATTTGTGTAAGGCTTTGACCTTCGAGGGGAATTTTATATTTCAGGTGCGTGTACAAATGTTGCCTTTTATATTTAAGTTTTAAAATTAAAACTGTCATTAGAATTGAGCGTTTAATCTAAACATGGATTTATCATGTACTATAAATGTAAATAGCATTTCCGCTAAGTTTAGTCATCATACAGGCTGATTCAAAAAGAAGTTTACTCATTTTTATTGTAGTTTAGTAAAATGAATCCTTAAAGAATTCCTTGTAAATTAATATATAGTTAGAAAGAGCAGTTTTTGAATGTCTAGATTTAAAAAAATGAATTTGCTTGTGCCAAACCCGAGTTATACTAATTTGAATAAACCACCTATTTTCCTGACTGTGCACATCTGGGTAACTTGCATCAGTTTCTATTTACACCAAATCAATAATGCGTGAACAAGAAAGCCTCCATTGGTCTGCAACGTTCATTGTCAAAATGAAAGTTTTATCTTTTATTCTCAAAATCCATCAATGAATAGCAAAATTTTAAATGCTGACAATTTTAAATGATATCGAATTTTGAATCTCGCGAGTGTATAGTACTGTTTCATTTTGGTAGACTTCTCTTAGAAGAAGCACATAATTTCATGTTTTGCAGATCTTGAAAAACATAATTGCAGAAACAGATATACGATATAACAGATATACATATGTAGTTATATTACACTGCTTGATGAATAGGAAGATGAACTGAAATATCGTTTGATTTGAAATTCTTGGGTATAAACGCCAAACTTTCATTTTGATAATAAAAGTTGCGAACCAATGGCTCTGTCTAGTTCAAGCTTTATTGATTTTGCGTGAATAGAAACTGATGCAAATTACCCAGATGCGTACAGTCAGAAAAATGGGTGATTGTATTCAAATGGGTATGACCTGGGTTTGGCATGTTTAATTTAGACCTTCCGAAATTGCTCTTGCAAAGATATATTATTTTACGGTAACTTCCTTTTAGTTTTTTACTGACGACAAAAATGAGTAAACTTCTTTTTGAATCGGCCTGTAAGTAATAACGCAATTTACAAATCTTAATACGCTCATGGTTTTGTAGGATCAGAATCACTTGATATGTGATAGTACACTGCTAAAAGTAAATCAGTCAATCTTTTATATAAATTAGTTATATGAGACATCGTTTTGATTAAAGTTAGTCTCTTCTTATATGACTAATTTGTAGAAGATTGACTTCTTTTACAGTGCAATATGCAAGTGCAATTTTACAGTGCAATATGCAAGTTCTTAAATATAGAGAACGACCTAAACACCTACATAATTATAATAGGACACATCTACGTGTGTATCTTATATCGCTTACAACCGTGTACATCTATCCAAACTCACGTTAAATATGTTGAAGTTCTGTTTAATTTATGGAATGAAAACTGTCTGGAAATTTTGCTGCCAGACGCTTTATTTTCGTCCGTATTCAGAGCAGAAAACGAAACGAAATTAAAGCGTCTGCCAGCGAAATGTAAATCGGACAGTTTTTCGTTCCGTAAAATGAACAAAACTTTATCGTGAGTTTGGATAGATGTACACGGTCGTGGGTCATAAGAATACTTACGTAGATATGTCCTATTATGTGCAGTTGCTTGGATGGGTGACTTTGGTTGTAATTACACTAATTAACATAAACTATTTATGCCTTACCATGTTTACGGGAAAAAATTATGTATTTTTAAGGGAAAATATACGAAATATTTCAATTTACGGAGTCCATAATTTTACCGATATTTTTTGTACATTGTTCATATGTATGTCAATGTGTCTCGTGAAAAGGGACATGCTTAGCCCCAAATCTAATCAAGTGACCAAGACGTTTAATTGTAGACATTATGGGTACATAAATTACATGTGTCAAGACCAATAATAATCTTAATGTATATTATTGACAGTTTCGCTGATCGCCGTTCAGCTTCATCGGAACCATTTTTGTCTATTGGTCCAAATGAAGGGAATCCGTCCGGAAGTGGGAGTTTTCTCTTCTCTAGAAAAAAATCTTGGGCAGAAAAACATGACTTAAATGGAAAATGACCTCCGCCAGCTTCATGACTTTGTTTTCTCTCTTCCCAATCCAGATGGATTCCTTTATCCATATCGCTTTCCGCTTATATTCTTATAGGAAGAGAAGAGAATCAAAAACGAGACGGGTAAAGGAATTGTCTCTGTCAACAATCTCGCTTTTCGATTCTCTTCTCCATAAATCGAGAAGCGAAATGGACAAAGGAATCCATCTAGTTTTAGCTAGTTTAGGAAGATAGAAAGCAAGATCATGAACTAGGACGACAGCATTTTCAACCGAAATCATTCATCACTGCTCAAGAAGAAGACTGTTGGAGATGAGAAAACACCGACTTCTGGTAAAATTTTAGGGTTTTTTTTACGAGACAAAAGGTTCTAAGTGGCATTCTTTATTCTTGAGATTGCAGAGAGTGATCTGACATCTATGCTCGTTTAACTTTCCACATGAATTTTGATGATACTTTGGTTCCAATAAACTTTGGTAAGGGAACATAAGAACATATAGAAGTCATTGGGACCAGTATATTGCTTCTTTTCCACCAGAAATGGATGAGTACCAAACACGGGGTAAGATATGAACATCCCTTTTAATTGGGTAAATATTTACCCAACTTAGGATAAAGTTGGGTAAACATTTACCCAATAAAAGGGTTCTCAGTCCATAGCTCATCCGTGTTGGGTAACGTTTTACCAAACCGTTCTAACAACATACCGTGGGATGTTCATGTGAAGTCAAATTTCAGCCAGGGGTCATTTGAGATCATTGTTGAAAAATGTTTGAAATGTATGTGATCCTTGGTGCGCCATATTGGGTCATATTAGGTCTCCAGGGATATGGATATGATGTCAAAGGTCATGTAGTGGCTTATTATGAAAAAAACTTTGTTTCCACAGAAATAGGTTCACCAAAGATTTAGTGTTGTTTCCTTCAGTTGCATGTCAGAGGTGAAAGGTGAGACGTCAAGTTGCCAAATATAGGCTTATATAACAAATTAAATGGCCGACGAATGCAAAGTACGTTCGATATATCTTGAAGTAAAGGTTCAATGTGACTTCACTTATTTCCAATAATAAAGGTCAGCTGCTGTCAGTAAACTACTGAACTTTTTGGCTTGTATTCTGAAAGGGAGTCTAACTTTAGACCTGGGTTTAAAACAGGGTTTCTTTTCAAAATACTGCTAAAGTTAATTGTAACGGGTGAGAAAATTCCTCATCATGAGGATTTTTCTCACCCATTACAGTACATTTTTTAATATAAGGAAAAAAGGTCCATTCATGTAGGACTAACCCTGGTTTAAATCCGGGTCTCCTTTTCAGAATACCAGCCTTTGTGTGTGCTGACATTCAGGTTAAATATCAATTTGATCTTAAGACATGTCAGATTGCCGCGTGCCATCTTCAAGTCACTAACGGTCACTGAGTCAGTGTGCTACTCTCTAGTGTATAACCCACCAGTTAGTCGCAGCATGCACGAGAAAAGGATTGCCCATTTAATTGGTATGCTATTATCGCGAGTCAATTATACGACATACTCTTCGTAAAATATCTAATAACAAGAAATCGCTTAATGTAAAAACTAAAATCATATTAAAAAGCATATTTGTTGGACAATAATCTTAAATATATCAATCAAGATTAATAGCCTGTTTGACACAAACTATTATTTTCGTGAAGTGCCTTAATCGTCCTTAATGCAACAATCACAATTTACTATGTATATTGCGATAAAATTATGATTACTGCTATATATAGGACTGAGTCTATAAATATTTATAATTCTGTGATTTAAATGCATGGATTAAAGAAGGAATAAATATTATTATAATGTAATGTGTTTGTGTTGAAGGCTTCTGTGGACATTGTTTTGTTTATCACCGCAAATCTTTCAGTTCAAGGTTGACTCAGATATTTCCTAAATATTGCATTTGTTTGCATATACACAGTGTTGTCCACATACTAATCACCACGTGAAAGAGTTAAGCTCAAATCGATGTCCTTCGTATAGAAAATACCTATTTTGTTATATATAAAATTCCGGATCCGGAATTCTGTTATACACAATATCCCAAGGTACTGTTATACTACAAAAAAAATCACTACACCAAAACGAAACATCCAATTCATCTCAAACTTTGGATTTGGGCAGATGGTCTTAAATTACAGACTTTTAATTAATACACCAACAATTATAATACGAAATCTCTGAGTCTGCTTTTAAGGACCTGGCGAAAAAGAACACAACAACAGCAACAACAACAACAACAACAAAAATAACCACAACAGCAACAATAACAACTTGATCTGAAGACAGATCTGCCCAGCATAGTGATTTTCAAAAAATTACCTTTGACCCCTAATTACCCCTTAACGATCTTCATTGATTGGAACAGTATTTTAACATGTTTAGAATGTCGTAAGGATTATTTAAATTTCAGTCAAATTTAAGCTCAATCGGAGCATTTTGATAATTTCACCTTTGACCCTTTAATTGCACCTTAACTACCTTCAATGATCTGCAAAATATTTTCAACATGTTTAGAAAGTCAAAAGGATCGTTTCAGGTTTTTTTTTCGGTTACCAACCTCAAGCCATCCAATAATACGACCCGATGCACACCGATAAATTAAACAACATAATTGCATTTTAATAAGTGAAACGTCCATAAGTGTTGTGTACAAGGCAGTGCAGTTCACTACATTTCAGTACAATACAATACAGTCGGAGGTTAAAATTCCTGTAAAAAAGATCCACTTTTGCCAAATTCGCTCCCTCCTTTTGGGGGACGAATTTTGAGGAAAAAGTCCCCTTTTGAAAAAATCGCCCTGAAAAAATCCTGGTTATAGTATACAGCACAACACAGTGTATTATAGTTTCAGTAGAGTTAGATCGGAGGCACTCAACTATGATTTGAAAATGGGTGATTTTTAATGTTGGACGTGTTTAGAGTATCAAAAGACTATCAAAAATGCCGATTTTCATGAAAAAGGGTAGTTTTTAAATTCGGCTCGTGTTTAGGGTACAATTTTTTCTCGTGTTTTGTATCTACTGTCGCTCCTATTTTGAAGAAACTACATTCTCTGTAATATTATTGTTAGTGATCTTGAACTTTCTACGTCTGCCAGGCGTCAATGCCAAAAAGTGCATCGAATCCTGAAAATACAAAGAAAACACATGTTTAGGGGGGGTAAAATGTTGGGACCAAGCGCGCTAAAAACGTGTTTATGGAGTAATTTGCTCACGGAGAAAACTGTATCAGAACGATGCATGAACGTATGTACAGGACAAGACAAGACAGAGCATAACATTGAACAATGTTGAAGACTTCTAGCTATACAAATAATGAATGTTATGATTAGTGCAGTCGAATATTCCATGAGTTGAAATATGGAATGTTCAGAAGCGTAAGCCGAGTTGTATGAACATTCTGTCTTTCAACGATGGTATTATTCTTTCAACTGCACGAAAGAAGAACAATCATTATTTGTTTTAACATCGTAGTAGATCCTTGCCATTAAGCTTACTAAAATGAGGTCCTATCAAAGGCTAGGCTTAGCCTACACTGTTAAAAATTTCCGTGAATTAAGAAAACAGATTTTCCGTAAATTTACGGAAAATCTGTTTTAGAAAACAATAAAAATAAAAAACAAAAACATAAAAAATTTTAATTTACGATATACTTTTTTTTCGTGCCGTAATTTTAAATTTACGGAAAATTCTGTTAAAATACATATTTTTTTTCCATAAAATGATACAAATTTCTGTAAAATTACTGTCAAAATTCCGTTAATTGACAGAAATTCTGTAAATTTACCCTAAAAAGTCTGGAAATTCTGCTGCCAGAAATTTCCGTAAATTAACGGAAATTTTTTAACAGTGTATAGGCCGGGTATGTTTAATTATATGATTATTTAGATTCCCGATACACAGGGCCTTGCTATAGCCACTGAATTATAATTATAGTCTAAACAAAACTCTGTAGGAATTCTAAGTAGAATCTGACGCTGCTTTGCAAGATGTGTTTGCCAGAAAGAAAAACAAAACTCACCAAAATCAAGGTCTCTGATCTGCAGTATACAGAAGAAAAGAGCATTGCGACCACAAGCGTTGATGTCAATACCAATGTCACCTTATGGGCTCAAATAATGGTCCACAAAACCCAGAGGCGGACCTGGGTTGGAGTCCAGCCTGGCCGCCATGGAAAAATGTGACTGACCGGCCAATGAGCATATATTTTTTTTCGGATCGATAAGCTCGCCGGTTAACCCAATTTGTTTTACCGTCGCCTCCAAATTCTGAAGACGGGGGGGTGGGGTGCGGCGGGGGGGGGGGCGGTTTCCATTGACCAAATTTTCGCCCATTTACGAAAAGATACGAATAAGTGGGGCTTGACCATTAAGCCTCTTTGTATCGGGGGTGCGATTTTGACACCAAATTTTCCGCCAACGCAAACATAATAATAAGTTATGGGGTTGACATAATAAGCACTCTTTTTTTATTCGGCCAGTGTACTCCCGGCCCTACAGTGCGCCACAATTCAAAAAACCGGCCCATGTGAAAATTACACAGCAGGTTTCATTTTTATGGTCACATCCGCCTGCAAAAAAACAAACCAATACCTCGCAAGTCGTCACAGGATCCACCCGCTACATTACCTCTAAGGGGATGATCTGATTTAAGTCTATAAATTTTGGCCTTCACCCCAAAACCCCATCTGCAAAGTTTCGCGCAGATATTTCAACCCGTTTTTATGTGAGAGCTAAAAACGTGATTTTATGTAAAAATGATATTGGTCGACCAAAATGGGGCATATTTTCGCTCATAACATCCAAACCTAACACCCCTTAGCTATTAACGATCGGCCATGGACCTTTAATTATCATAATTTGACAGTAATAAGGCGCAATATTGGGCGGAAATCCCAAATAAATAGGTTTCCCGCCCAAAAACTTTCTTAAAGGGGTAGGCAGCGATTTGCTAATCCGAAACATCGAAAAAATATCAAAATTCCTGTTTTGGTATTTTTGTTACCGGCATGGAAGTGCTAACATAACATAACCTGCCAGTGGTTGGCTTGAAATCCATGTATTAAAGACAAGGCAGTACCGTTTGTTTGATTCTGTAATTTCTATACGCGCGTATCAAAATTCCGACTTGAGATCAAAAAGCCTTTCCCTATGAATATAGCAGATTTACAAGCGTAATGTTGTGCCAATGACCTGTACTGTTTGACCACACACACAAACATTATTGTTATTTGTTTATTCTGTAATGGTGTAAACCACAATCAGCTGTTTGGTGTACATTTTGAGCCGCCATCGCTGTATGTCTATTTGCGGAAGACGCTATGACAAATTTCCTCAAATACTTAATTTTTTCACTATTTTGTGTTTTTGTTCCTACATTAAAGTAGTTATATGGAATTGTAGTTTGAATTATAAAGCTATTAAAATGCATTTACACATTTTTTTATTCCCTCGCATTATCTTTGTTTATCCCTTTAACCATAATTTTATATGAGTTAAATTTAATTTTAATATGAAACCCATTGATTGTTAGTATACATTTAAATCACTCTGTACTTCGTCATGGAATTCCCAGATGAATAATGGCGTACCACTTATAGCTAGCTTCAGGAAGGGAGGAAATAAGTCACCATGCACGAGTCTCTTCGGCGATCAAGATATTTTCCCTCTGAATCGGAATTAGTGCAGACCCTGGTAAAGTAAAGACGCAATGAGAGACTTTTCAATTAATAAAAACACACAGTTCACATTCAAAACAGTGTAAAACTTTGATTTTAGTTTGGTGAAAATTATCCCATTCGTTTTTAAATAGTTCACCCACGGACCCTGATATACTAATACAAGGATTTTTTTTTGGAATTACCCCTCTTATTCATTGATTAAGTTAACTTCGGTGTTTACTCTTGAGTGATATAACAGAAGCCCGTCGCGAAGCTTCATCCTTTTAAAAGGTACTAGGCGGCGAAACGAAAGCGACCGAAAGAGGGGAGGAAGAGGAAAAAAAATCGCGACCCCTCTCGCACCCCATAAAACATGTGTCTAAAACAAAGCTGTGAGATTTTCAGGTGCAACGAGAGATGGCACATATCAGGTGTATCTAAAAAATCGAAAGTTATTTTTTTTTGGCCTAATGTTAAAAGATTTCATCAAAAATATCTGAAAGGATTTAACTGAGAAGAAAAGGAAACGTTTCTTTGGTACAAAAATTTGAAATTTCTAATTTCGAAAAAAAGCAAAAAATAAAAAAAATAAAAAAAATAAAACATTGAAATATAAGAAAATATAATCACATTTTTTCTCTCTTTTAAGTTTCTGTAGCTAAATGCAAAGGTAAGAATATATTGAGGTGTCTAATCTATTTGACATTTACTTTATGACACAATATTCGGGTGTCTCACAATTCTTTCGTTGCACCTTTATACGCTTTCGCTGTCGCTGATTTGAAGCCTGTTTTTGCACCACTTACTCAAGAACATTGAGTTCGGGAAGTAGATAGTGCTTTGCATTTGAAACCATGAATGATAATATATATTGGGAAGTAGGAATTTATGACACGCTGGAGCATGACGTTGCGTCGAGTTGACCATAACACAACCGTGGCGAGTTTGTAACAACCGCGGAGAGTTTATTATAAAACCGCGGCCGAGTTTCTAACATAACCACCATACCCGCACACGATCCGAGTTGTATCCACGAGCTGATATTTTTTGCTATATTTACTTTTATTTATTATGTTTATTTAGATTTTTTTTTTTTTTTAATGTTTTTATTTTTATTGTTTTTTACTTTTATTTTTTTATTTGGTGTTATTTTTTATTGTTTTTTGTTTTTTATTTATAGATTTGCCATGACTATACATCATAAATGAACAATGGGAAACCCTGCGTGACCAAAAGGATAAAAGAAAAATGTTGCCACAAAAATCAGTCCCCATGAAGAAGGAAAACTTAAATAAAATCATAAGTTTATTGCAAAAAAGCCAATAAATGATTTAACACCAGGAAATGATTTTTATGCTCCTTTCTGTTTGTGTTGCCTGTTCGTTATCGATTGTATGGGACCCATTCGTCCTTCACCCTTTTGTCTCCACAACCAATCGGGGTTGTGTATTTATCGGGGGATAAGCTGACCGGCTTTCTTGGAAAGGTAAGCTTCGCCTATTTGCCACCGGGGGTCTAGTCTCGCCCTTCTTGCTTGCTGTGGACATTATTAAAATTTCCCTCCCTCCCCCCAGATGTGGAAGTCCAGCAGAAGGTCTTTTAATTCCCTCAATTTAGGTTTTATTGGGTTATTGGTATCTTTGTTCTATGCTTTTTAACTTAATGAACTTTTGTATTTTGTGTTAGAATTTGGGAGGTTGTGTTTATCCTTACGATTAGTAGAATCTTTGTTTTGTGCGGAAATTTAAAGAAAAATTGGGTCATTTAATGGATCTGAAACTTCGATAAAATTGAACTTGAAGCAATATGTAATAAAGATAATTGGTGGGAACTTAAGGTTAGGCTAGTGGATTAGGTCAGTCCTCTAGCCAAAACTAGTTGTAAAATTATGTATTTCAATAAGGATCAAATTCCGGACTTCAAGTGTGAAGTTAGGTTATATTTTGGATCGTTACCTTCTTTGGCAAATGTGGGGGTTAGGAACACACGGCTTCAGACCATATATTAATAGTCGCAGTTTTTGGTGATTAGATTATAACGGCGAAAGTCAATGTTGTAGTTAGGCCCTGTTCATCCGCGGTACCTTTTTTGCAAATTGCGAGGGAGTGGGGGCCTCAGAGGGTTAGTATATTGCTGGTCGCTGAGTGTTTTGGAACAATTGCGAAAGCAAACTGAAATTTGGATACATAAATATTGAAATCTTTGATTTGGATTGGAAATAAATAGGAGTTTGATTTGGAATTGGAAAAGGAAAATAACTGGAATTTGGATACATAAATATTGAAAAACTTTTGATTTGGATTTGGAAATAAACTTAGGGTTGATTTGGAAGTGGAAATAAATAGGAGACAAACTCCTGGCAAATAGCTGGCCACATAAGATCCCCCGGGGGGGCCATGATTCTGTGTTTTCATTCTCGGGGGTCTGGTAAATAAATAAATAAATATAAAAGAAATATACCAGCTCGTTGTACATAGGGCTTGCTTTTGTGCGTTGTCTGTTAAAACTCGCCGCGGTTGTGACAAACTCGCGCGGTTATGTCAAATAAATAATAAATAAATAATATAAATAAATTACTAAATAAATAAATAAATAAATAAAAAATAAATAAAATAAAAAATAAATAAATAAATAAATACATAATAAATAATACACTCCCCGCGCTCCTGTGTAAAACTTCGGCGCGTTGTGTCAAAACTCGATACGGTGGTTACAAAACTCGATTCTTTAATTGTCCGCGTCCGTAGTCTAGTGGTCATGGGTAATTGCTTTGAAAAGTGGAAGACTTTCAAAAATTTGAAAGGGCCACACATATGAATATAAGCTTCAAGGTGTAGCTTTTTATTAGAAACTTGTATGTATGGAATTAAAGGTTCTCAAAAAACAGCGCTGATGCAATTTAACTGCCCAGAAAATATATTTATAAAAATTCAAATTGTGTGACCCCTCTAGATGGAACTAGAATTTCGCGGTTCTCGGATTTCGCGGTTTTCAGGCCGAGGTAGGCTTCCCTCCCCCCCGCTTATTCGGGCCCCTTCTCTGTTCTATTTTTCACCCCTTTTCGCCATCTCCCCCTCTCTCCCTTTTCCCCTCCCCTCCTCTTCCCCTAATCCCTTCTCTTTCTTTTGGGTACCGAGGTTAGGGTTTGGTCCGTGCGGAACCTTATCAGAACTGTAGTAACTGTAGCGTTTTGCTAAACTTTGTCCACCACTTCGGGTCACTGTTCATGATACGAGCACAGGCCCTTTGCAAATATACCAGGGCCCCCTTTACTAGCTGCCCAAAGTCCCAAGGTCTTGTCTTCAATTCGAACTATTCCAAGACCCTGTCAATAACGTCTGGGAGCCATTCCCAGCTGTCACAGAGCGTGCTTCCCAACTAACCAATTAGCCCCCTTCTCATATCTAACAAAGGCGGCCCTTTCCCACTAACCCAGGTTCCTCCTTTCAAAACTACACCAGGGCACATTTATACATTACCTTCACACCCTATCCCTTTTTATATCTGGCAATTCCAACTACCCATCCCCAACTACCCATGTTCTTTTTTGTATTCACAATTGAGTCGTCATGCGCTATATGATATTGGTCAGAAGCACTTGACGGAATTTAAATGACAATACCTCATTTGAATACCATCTAAACCTCGTACCAGGTTTCCTTCTCAACTTCCAGATTTCCCTTCCCAACCTACTCAGGGGGTTCTCTTCATCAACGCAGGGTTCCACATATACAAGAGTGTTGCCCAATCACACCCTTTCCCCCAACCGCAACCCTTTCCCACCCATTAAGGTTCTCATTAGACCAAATTTGAAAAAGAAAAAAAAAAATGAAAAAAAAGTTTTTTAAGTATTTTATAAAAAATGTATACTTTTGTTTTTGAACAAGTTCTCCACTTTTTTCTATAATATATTGCAAAAGCTATTATTTTAGGTCACTATGTTCACGATTTTATTTTTTTATTTTTATAATTGTTTAAAAACATTTATTTTTTTTATTTTTTTTATTTTTTGCTTTTTTTAAGTTTTTTATTTTTTTCTTTGTAAGATTCAGGGTTTTATTTCTTTAAATTGGGTGGTATACTTTTTAGTTTTAATATTTTGTCATATATTTTGACCGTATTTTTAGTATTTTAAGAACGTGTATTTTGTTATTTTTCATTGCTCACACTAAACTTTATAATTGTTTTTTTATTATATTATTATTATTACTTATTTTTTGCTATGTATTTAGTTATACAAAACTAGACAATTTTGTTCACATCAACTTCCTAAATGTCTTTTTAATTACTTATATGAAAACACTCGTAACATAGAGGAGGTTTACGTTAGACATTGGTTGTAAAACCATGTGTTTTCATCAAGAGGGATAAGAACAATGGGCCAACAATACTGGAATGATTCAACGAATATAAGTGTTCTAAACACATGTATGCGTTTAAAAACAGCAGAAAAAGGCATCATCCTATGACTGATATCGGTTATACCCAGATCTAACTTTAATTTGTTGCAGTGTTGGGTTTGATTTCATAACGGGTCATAATAATCTACCTAAACTTTTTGTTGCAAATCATTTTTTGTAGGTTTTTTTTTGTAATTATATATTTATATTTACTTTTATGAACGGGAGGGCCAACTTGGCATTTGGTCACCTCCGCCTTATATAAGTGTATCTTATTTTTTCCTTTTATGGTACTCATTAGAAATGTCGATTTGAAGGAAATCAGAAGAATTTTCATTTATTCTTTAGTGTTTATAATTTTTTGAAGATTTTTATTTTTATTAGTTATTTTCATTTAAGTACACTTTTTAATTTGGGGGAATTTGTATCTTTCATTTGTTGCATTTTTGTTATTTTTACATTTTTTTGTTTATACCTTTTGTTATAATTTTAGTTTAATTAATTTGCGAAGTATTTTATGTATTACTTAATTAATTTAATTTAATATTTTTTACTTTTTAAATTCGTATTTGTTTAGTTGTATTCTTTTTATTGGTCTTCTTTATGGTCTTTTAGCGTTTTTTATTTTTTTTTGTGTGAATTATTTTTATTTTGCTATTTTATTTATGTGTTAAAATATTACTTTCTTTAGTTTCCATTATAATGCTGTTCATTTACTTATTCGCCAACTTGTGATTCATTTTAAGCTGGGTAGAAAAAAGGGCGGGCGCGAAAAGGAGAAAAGAAAAAGAAAAAAGCAAAATAACGGGAAAATCTTTTCTGGGGTAACAAACAGCTCAACCAAGAAACAAAAACTAAATAACATAAAAATAAAAAATCGAACTTCTTTTGACCGATTTGCGAAAACGGGACCAACGGCGGGGGGGGGGGGGGTTGGGAGGGGACGGTGGGGGAGGGCATAGCACTGTTCATAAAGCGCCTGTTATATAAGCTGCGTTAATCACTGGGAATCTGCTCTTTCACTAAGCTTAGGAAGACAGATTGACACCGACCACTAATAGCCAGAGAAGTATTATTTACCGAGAATAAAAGCGAAACAAAATTACTCAAACATACTATCATGACGAGTTTTTCCTACTAGCCTATAAAGATAAAACATTAATATCTCTATTAGGATAACTTTCAACTATCATTTGAAAAATTATTATAGGCCCGTATTTCCGCAAATAGCGCCACATCACACGTTTACTTAAGTGTTAACCCCTATTTCACCCGAACATGGACTATCACATGGCAGTCGGAGGACGAAAACAAAAAACACTCCACTTTCTTGAAACCACTTGCCCACAAATCGTCCAAAATTCCACCTTTTGTCCTCACCAAACACAAAAAACACAAGCCTTTCGGCATCTGGAGAAGTACCTTAACAAATAACATATCACCATTTATAGCTCACACCTCCTCTATCCAAACCGTTGACAAAAGTCCAAAACTGTTCACAAGCAAAACGGCCTAGTAACTACCCCCAATATGTGCATACTTACTGTCTTCTGTCGGACATTTTTGGATGTTCAAAAAGTAGACCAATTCCAATATTACAGACTAAGTATGAGTTAAAAATAGAAGGTAATTGGTCGAAAATCGTTTCTAAGATATAGTCAAAGCCAGTAAAGTATAAAGAAAATTTTGTAGGGCGCCGCTATTTAGGATAGGAACACAAGCGTTTCAGGTGCGTCACAGGATGTATGGAGTATGGATGTGCTACCAAAAAGGTAAACATAAAAGGTTGACCTGAATCTCTTTAACCCAATAACCGATTCACACATATAATGCTTTTGAGAGGTCGATAGCGATAATTAGTTGGATCATAGGCATGATATGATAAAATTGGTGATTTGGTCCCATATTTATTTGGTCTCGAATGAGTTTTAAAATAGTGGGCTCGACTGCGTCTCGCCCACTATTTTTGCAAACTCATAGCTCGAACAATAAATTTGGGCTGAATCATCCAATTTGTATTACAAATTTTGTATAGTGTCGCACAAGTACGTCGTATTACCCAGACGTTTCCAAATTTGCATATTAATGTAGTTTAATTTGCATTATATTGGTTTGATGGCAAATAAACCAGGTTTGTCGAAGATGTTTGTTCTTCTAAAATCGATAAACCTAGTTTTTCGATTCGAAAAAGAGCAGGAATTTTTTTTTTCACAAATCCTTTAACATATCATTTCATAAATGTGGTTTTCTGATCGGAAAAACAGATATTTCGCATATCTCCCCACCCTTCCCTTCCCCCTCCCTCCAAATTCATCCTCTCCTACTCTCCCCCCCTTCTCCCTCCGCCTTCCCCCACCCCTCTATCTGGTTCCACCCCAGTACATATCATGTTCCCTTTTATCTCCCCTTACCTCTTTTCCCCATCCGATCCACTCCCCCTCCCCCCCATGCCCCCCCCACCCTTCTACCATACATTTCACGCTCCCTTCCTCCCCTCTACCCCCCCCCGCTCACATTGTCTTCGTCCCCCCCCCCTTCTTCCCCTCTGTTTCCCCCTCCTCCGTCTCTTGCCTTCCCTCACCCTCCTCCTCTAATCCTCTCCCTCCCCTCCTTTTTTTTTGTCCTTCCCTGCCCCGCCTTCTCCGCGCCTTCACTGCCCTTCTCTTCTCATTATTCCTTTCTTCCACCGTTCCTCTTCTCTGGTGATCTCCCCCCTCCCTCCTCACCCCACGCGTTTTTCTCCCCCCTCTCCCCATCTACTTCCCCCCCCCCCCTCGCTCCCCACCTCTCACGTCTCATCCCCACTCAACTTCCTCCTCCCTCCCCTCTCTCTTGGCCTTGTTTTCTTCCCTTCTCCCCTCATAATTTCCCGGGGTTATCTCCCCCCCACATCTTCCTATGCTTTCTCCCCCTCACCAACCTCCGCTTCCTTCCTCCTCGCCTCTTTTCCACCCCCTCCCCCGGCAACATAGATCATTCTCTCTTCCCCCTCCTCTCTCACCTTCCCCCCACCTACCCAACTTCCCCCTTCTCCCGTTTTCCTCTGTCTCCCCTCCTTTTTCCACAATCTATTCTCCATTTTTCCACACCTTCTTCCCTCCTTGCTCACTTTTCACCCCCGTCTCTCTCCTGTCCTGCCCTTTATCTACTTTCCTCTTCTTCTCCTTTACATGGTTCCCCTCCTCTTTGCTCGTACGTCACCCCCTGGCCCACGGTTCTCTCGATTACCTCCCCCTTCCTTTCCTTCCGTTTTGCACGTACCTACACTCTCTCCTCTCTCTCTCCGATAAAACGGGGTTTATCAACAAACCGAGCTTTTCGACTCCACTAAACCTGGTTTTTCGATTTTATCAATTTTTTATAGAACGTTATTTATCGCGAAACAAGTGGTTTTCACTTCTTTGTGAAATTATTTGTCATAGCAAGTATAATGCACAATTTCGACCGATAAATCAAGGTGTTTCGCAAAAAAAAAAAAAAAAAAAGTTCTCGGCAGTGGCGGAGCTAGGGGGCAAGGGGGCACGTGCCCCGGGCGCCACCTCAGGGGGGCGCTTGTGAAATGAAGTTGGGGAAAAATTAAAAATGACACTTGCACAGGCAGGTAGGACCTATAGTTCACCCTTAACTGAGCGCCCTTGAAGGTGACTTATAAACCTTGCTAAAAAATCTACAAGAGCTTCCGGGGCTTCGCCCCCTGGAACCTGGACCCTATCAGGGTTCTGTGGTCATACACGACTGGTAATAAAGACGACACTATATGAGTCAACCAAATGCCACATCTGGTGGGTGATTGGGTGCGTGATGTTTGAACTTTTTGGCAATTCCAAGCTTGCCTAGTTGATCTCTGATTTTTTTTAGGATTAATTCTTGATCTATTTTGTTATTAAACGGGTACATTGTATATGCAACTGCACATTTGGTGCATGCCACTCGTTGTTAAAAAATTAATTTTCAAATATAAAATAAATAAATAATTTTGATTTTATGTGTTCCAAACCTACTGTTCCCTAAATACGAAGACAGCGCCGAGACTGTGGGACAGTCTACCTGGGACCCCTGTCAGGGGGCAAAAAGTATAGATAATTTTTGCTTATGTGATGATGATAATGATAGCTCGCCAAAGGTACTCAAACATGATAAAACTCGAGAGCTTTCGGGGGGTTAGCCCAATGTGACCTCCGTCAGGGGAAGTTAAATCTTGCCAACGTGCGCCATATCCAGTCTAGCTACGCTAGCTACGCCATGTTTTCTCGGCGGAGCAACACACACCCAAAAGGTTTCAAACTTTACTTTGCAAATAGATACCCAACCCCTCCTTCTCTACCCCCCACCCGTATAACCAAAGGACAGGTTTATCAAATTCGATATAGCGAAGTTTTTGAAAAACCTTGTTTTTATTGCAAAAAAAACAGCTTTTTGATCGATACACTGGTTTTATCAAACCTCCTAGCTCCTCTCGAAACTATATGTGTATAAAAAAAAACTAGCTTTTCGTATCGATAAAGTCGATCAGAATGATTTTAGAAACACTTGGGTTTTTTACGATGAAAAAATAAAAAAACAAACAAAAAAAGGTTTATCGATTTTAAAAGCTGGGTTTTTAATTAAACTTAGTTGTTCGATCGAAAAACCTGGTTTTTCAGAATGAAAACTTGGTTTATTCAAATGGATAGCAATGTCTTGTAAACACTTTGTTTTTCGATAAAATAAAAAACAGTTTTTTCGACGGAAAAACTAAGTTTATTGGAAAACCCATGGGTTTTCGAATCAGATAAAAAATGTTTCTGAAAAACCTGGTTTCAGCGAAAAAAGAACATGTTTTTCTTTTTGTGCAAGAATTATACGAGCCAAAGGCAGTATAATTTCCACAATAGAAAAAGAAACCCTGGTGTTCGTCGTCGATAACTTCGCTAAAACAGTTTTTGTTCGGCAAAAAACCCAACGTTTGGGTCGAGAAAACCAAGTTTTAGTTTTTCAACAAAAACTTTAGCTTTTCAATCGATAAACCTGGTTTTTCAAAATCGAAAGCCGGGTTGTTAATTTGAATTCGACACACCAGATTCCGAAAAAAAAAGTCTTTTTTTATTGAAAAACCAGATTATCCTAGCTCATGATCTATGTCCAATGTTAAAAGGGGTCCATGTGGCTCCCAGGATTTCGTTTTCGAGCCCACCATTTTTACGTAAATGTTAGTGCCCCTATTTTTTTTGTAATTACCTAAATATCGGTGTGGCGGATATTTGATGAACAAAAATCGCACCATGGCTTTTTTTATTTAATTAGCCTAAATAAGCATTTATGGTTGACGCTATTCAAGTGTTTTGCCCCCTTAAATAGTACTAAGATAACTTGTTTTTTAATTTTTATTTTCAGCAATGAAAAGGTATTGATGTTCTCCTATTTGAGTAAATTTTATGTGGCCGTCATTTGAATCGGGCAAACCGATTTCAGTTGTTCCTGTTAATGGGAGTGTTGATCGTGTTGAGGTAACCCATAAAACAGAGTTTGGGATAAAAAATGCAACAGCAAAGTGGTTTGCAGAGCGACCCCACACCCCCCTTATGAACTTGTAAAGGAGGTGCAGAAGGACCTTAGCATTAGACACATACAAAAGAAATATCGGATTCTCGTATATAGTCTTCCCTCCCACTTTTTGGGATAAGGTCAACTTATTTTTAATTTTCTTTCTTTAAATATAATATGATCTCAGATCCTGATATTTGATGGATGATAGCCCTAATTGTGGTGTTAATTCAACCCATAGTCATTTCAGATGATTAGAGACCTCTAGGGGTCCATCCTCATAAATTTCAAATAACAAATGCCTCACCTTTTTCCTGATTTGCGTGACAGATGAAACTACAGCCATATTAGTGTCATTTCGTATGCCTTGAAAGTGAATGAAAACAACTAGGCATCAATTTAAAAAATAGACTGGCTTGAAATTTATTATTTGCTCAAAGTATATTAGGACGAATCGCCCCTTAAGAGATTTGTATTTGCTAGAAATATTGCCCGTGTCTCTTTAATACGAGCACTTACTAAACTCAACATTCCCCCTTTGATTCTAATATAAAAATAAATGATTAATTTGTTTTCTTCATTTTTGCAGTGAATCCACGTGTTTTTCGTTTAATTAAACCAAGTACATTTTGTAGGCGGAGAATACAATATGAAGCCTCCGTTTATTGTTCAGTTAGTATCGCTTCTTGTAAATGTGGCATTTCCGGGCTTCAATCGCATGATGTTCATTTGTGATACTATAACTCCCTTTTGTTTCAAAACCGGATTGTCCAAATGAAAAATTTCATTGGTTAACACAATGACTAAAACGATCACATTCCGATATTCAAAAAACTTGTGAAAAATGTTTCCGAAACTTACAAACATTAAACCGGAAAAACCCCCCCCACCCCCCCCCCCCCCCCCACACTATGTGATTGAAAATAATTTCAAAAAACTACTAAGTAGTTAAAATGTAATGTTTTTGTCATATGTGTGTATGTTCACATGAATAAGTAGTAAAGGTAAGGTAATGTCAAGTGTATCCGTGCCGAGCAAGCTCGTGAGCGGAGTGCCCACTTTTCCCTTAGGCGTTGCGGCCAGGCCCTCCATATATTTTTGCTGGGGGGGGGGGTGCACCACTTCGCCCGCACATGCAGTCATTTGCATTGATTGTCTGGATACACCTTGATTGTATTTAAAAGAATCTTAGGGTTGGCTTCTCGTAGCGCAGAGAATCTTCACTAATGCCACCTGGTTCGGTAGGGCCTGCGATTTCATATGCATTTGGTTGTCCAATCCCATACTGCAAGAAACAATACACACTCCTCATATTTTGGCTGCATAATTGTTTTAGGTTAATTTATTCTTCTTATTCAATGAACCAGTGCCAATCAAAATACCCCTTAGTGTGACATCGAACTTGTTATTCGTGGATTTGATACCCCACCCCAAGCGATAGTCCCGCCATTTTGCAAGTAGTCTTTTGAACGAGCATATTGGAATCCACCTCCACCCCCCCCCCCCCCGGGATAAAGACAAACCCTCCTTTATTTTTTGTAAGCGCCATCGGAAAAGACTTCTGCCAAAATATTTCTGCGGATGAGATAGACAAAACTGAGGTACTTACAGAGTGCAGTGGGCGCGGTCGGGCTGAAGATCGCGGGTATGCCTCTTTAGGAGTAAATTTGTAATTAAACACGAACAAAGCAAATATGAAGTTTTTTCGAACAAAAGTGGACCTTTTTTTTCGAAAAGTGGAACTTTTTTTTTTTTTTGGGCTCAAAAGTTGACCTAACCCCCTAAAAAACACCTTTTTGGGACTTTTTTTTTGAACATTTGTAAATCAACCAAAGTTGAATTTTCTTATCAGAATTTTCTCTAAATGTTGGACCATTTAAGTGGACCTTCTTTTTTTCCCATCCCTCCCCCCGCCCCCCCCCGACCCCTTCACGCCCCTCCCCCTTCTTTCTTTCCTGTATGCAATGTTAGTACTTTATAGCATCAATCATTAGGTTGTACAAACTTTTATCAATTTCTCAAATATAAAATGGAAACTGAGTATTTGGACCTATAGGCCTATTGCTAAAACAGAACAAAACTTTCAGGTCATTTTAAGAAGTGGAAGATTTTGATTTGTAATGCCCTGCAGTTGCTTTCAGTAGGCCTATTACTAATAAAGAAGTAGTTTGGCAGTTTTTTGTTAATAGGCCTATGCATATTTTTTTCTGCATTGTTTGTTTGATTTGTGATTTTTTCTTTTTGTGATTTGTTTAGAATAGCAGTCATGCTAAAGAATAATGGAATTATAGAACCTATTTAAAAGAATTCAACAGAGACAAATATCCACTCTTTTCCCGCACTTCTACGGGTCCATAACTTTTTTTCGTTTCGCCACGGGAAACATGTACTTTCCGCCCCGATGACTTAGGGGTCCTTTTTGAAGAGGAAAGTCGAGTTGCCTATGTTAAAAATTTCCCCGATCAGTCAATTTTTTCCCCTGAAGGATTTGTCCCACCCCTACCCTTTAAGCTCTTAGCCTCTTATCTTTAGCTAAGTAGACCACGTGGTCATGTGTTTATACCTCCCATTTGGTGTATTGTGCCTTTTGGGTTAAATGGCGCGCCCCTCATTTACAGAAAGGGGTAATATACCCCAAAAAGTTAGTATAATAGATCCGTTCGGAGATTTGCTGTACTGACAGGATGGGTGAGTGGTGTTTTGAATTTTTGGCATCCAGCCTTGGCCTGTGATCTTGATTTTTTTAGGAATTTAATTTCCTTGATCTTTTGTAATAACTGTACATGATATGCCTGCCATTTGGTGATGCCACTGTTGTTAAAAATATAATATTTTCAAATAATTTTTTTATTTTTATTGTTCAAACCTAACTGTCCCCTAAATCCGAAGACAGAGCCGAGACTGTGGGACGGTCTACCCTGGCCCCCCTGTCAGGGGCAAGTATAGATAATTTTGCTTCATGATGATGAGATAAAATGATGAGACCTCTCCAAATGTACTCAAACATGCTAAACTCGAGAGCTTTCGCGTTCGGGGGTTTCGCCCCCTGGACCGCCTCAGGGGCAAGTTACCATCTTGCCCGGGCGCCTTAATCCAGTCTAGCACGCTATCTAACGCCACTGTTTTCATCCGTCGGAGAAAACACAGTTTTTCAAACTTTACTTTTGCAAATTAGATAAACCTTTTTAAAGTAAAAAAGACAGGTTTATCAAATCCCCGATTTAAGCGAAAGTTTTTGAAAAAACCTGTTTTTAATTGAAAAAAAACAGATTTGGTTGATCGATAAACTGGTTTAGTCAAATCCTAGCTTTTCGAAAAGTATGTTTATAAAAAAACCTAGCTTTTTTTTTTTCCAATTCGATCAAATTCGATAACAAGATTTTAGAAACACTTGTTTTTCATGAAAAAAAACCAGGTTTTCGATTTTAAAAAGCGGGTTTTTAAATACACTTAGTTTATCGATCGAAAACCCTGGTTTTTTCAAAATGAAAACTTGGTTTTTAGATATCAAATTCCGATAAGCAAGGTTCCTTTGAAACCTTTTGTTTTTTTCGATAAAAAACAGTTTTTTCGACTAATAAAAAACTAAGTTTATTTGAACCCCATGGGTTTTCGAATCGTAAAATGTTTTATGAGAAAACCTGGTTTATCATCGAAAAAGAACATGTTTTTCTTTTTGTGTCAAAATTCATACGCGCCAAAGGAAGGTATACTATCCCACAATAGAAAAGAAAACCTGGTTTTTTTCTTCGAAAAATAAACAGTTTTTTTTTTTTTTTTTTCCGGCAAAAACCCAAGTTTCCTCGTCAGAAACAAGTTTTTCAAAAAACTTTACGTTCAATCGATAAACAAAACCTGGTTTTTCAATCGAAAGCCGGGGTTAATTGATCGACAAGCCAGGATTTCGAAAAAGTCTGTTTTTTTATGAAAAACCAGATTATCCTAGCTCATGATCTATGTCCAATGTTTTAAAAGGGGAAATTCTTAAACATCTGGTGAAAAATGTAAGCCATTCCATTGGTTGATGCCCCGGTTTAATTCGTTTAATTGACACCCAGGTTATGTACGCGCTCGTATTGAAGTATGTTTAGGGGGGGGGGGTTAATCGCTCGCGTCATACCCGTTTTTGCTACTTTCCGCGCGTGCCTGCCAACGTTGCATCTCGTTTGCGTATGATCGTTGCATTAACGGGTTGTTCGATGTTGTCAACAGGTGGTGGCAGGTCCGTTTGTTGTATTTAAAAGCCGTAAAGCATTGCGAAATAAGTTAAGATGACCTTAAATGATAAAGAATGTTTAAGAATGAGAAATAAAGGTATGATTTTGGGAACGGTAACGCCTCTTTACGACGAATGAACCCGGCGACAACCATTATTATTTTGCGTGGAAGAACTCGGCGGCCTCCGCCTCGTTCTTCCATTAAAATACTGGTATCGCCTTGTGTTCAATTCGTCCGTAAAGAGATTACCAGTTCCCAAAATCATAACCTTTATTCTCTTAATTCCTGTGGACACCAGGATTGTTTTTCGAGCAACATTTTTAACGCTAATTGTTAGTGCACCATTTTTTTGTTTGGTAAATTACCTAAATATCGTTTCGCATATTTTGGTGAAAAAAAAAATCGACCATGGGCCTTTTTTTATGCTAATTAGCCTAAATAAGCTTCTGGTGGGAACGTGACGCTAAGTCCAAAGCTTTTTTGGGCCCCTTAAATCGACTGAAGTAACGGGTTGTTTTTTAATTTTTATTTCAGCAATGAAAATGTATTGATGTTCTCCTATTATGAGCTAAATTTTATGGGCCGTCATTTTGAATCGGTACAACCGATTTTCATTTTTCCTGTTATATGGTCGTGTTGATGTAACCCATAAATAACCAGAGTTTGGGTAAAAAATTCCAACAGCAAAGTGGTTTTCAGAGAGACCCCCCTTATGCACTAACGGAGTGCAGAAGACCTTATGCACTTAAGACACATAAAAAAATATCGGATTCTCGTATATAGTCTTCCCTCCTCACTTTTTGGGATAAGGTCAAACTTATTTTTAATTTTCTTAAAATAATATGATCTCAATCCTGAAATTTTGATGGATGATAGCCCTAATTGTGTTGTTAATCAACCATAGTCATTTTCATATGATTTAGAGACCTCTAGGGGTCCATTCCTCATAAATTTCAAATAAAAATGCCTCACCTCTTTTCTGATGCAGCTGAAAACAGCCATATTTAGTGTCATTTAGTATGCCTTGAAAGTGAAAACAAAGGCAATCAATATAAAACATAGCCTGGCTGAATTTATTATTTGCTCATAAGTATATTAGACGAAATGCCCCTTTTAAGATATTTTGTATTTTGCTAGAAATATGACCGTGTCTCTTTAATACGAGCACTTACTAAACTCAACATTCCCCTTTAATTCTAATTATAAACATAAATGATTAAATGGGAATTTGTTTTCTTATTGTTTGCATTGAATCCACGTGTTTTCGTTCACTTTTTAACCAAGTACATTTTGTTAGGCGTATGAATACAAATATGAAGCCTCCTTTTATTGTTCTAAGCACCATTCATTGTAAATTTGGCCATTTCCGAGCTTCAATCGCTGATGTTAATTGTATACTATAACTCCCTTTTGTTTCAAAACCGGATGTCCAAATGAAAATTTCACTTAAGGTTAACAAATGAATAACGATCACATTTCCGATATTCAAAAAACTGTGAAAAATGTTCCGAAACTATACAACATAAACCCGGAAATAACCACTCTGTGATTGGAACATAATTTCAAAAATACTAAGTAAATTTAATTTTTTTGTCATCTGTGTAGTTCACATGAAGTAAAGGGTAAAGTGAAGTCAAAAGTGTATCGTGCCGAGCAAGCTCGTGCGCTAAGTGCCCACTTTCCTTAGCGTTTGGGCCAAGCTCCTCCATATATTTTTTGCTGCGGGGGTTCACCCACTCCTCCCGCACATGCAGTCTTTGCATGATTGTCGGGAATAAACCTGGTGGTATTTTCTTCAAAAAAGAATCTAGGTGGTTGGCTTAGCGCAGAGAATCTTCATCATGCCACCATGGTTTCCGGCGGGCCTTCGATTTCATATGCATTTGGTTTCAATCCATACTGGTCGCGTAGGTTTTATTCGGGTACTCGTTTCATCCGCTTCTAAAACTGGGCTTCTCGTCCCTAAACGTGATATGATGCTATAGGGGATAATGATGTACTGTGCATTGAATTGAAAAGTATCTTCATGGACACTATCACACAGTAGTTTAACCCGGGTTCTTCAAGAACAATTTTGAACACTGGGCCACATGCATAAACCTTACTAAGCCTAGTTTGCAACTAAAAGGGACTTACGATAAGCCTAGTTGAGTACTACTTGAAATTCATAAAAACCCTGACTAGAACTAAAAATCATAGTTCATTTTAAGAATCTTGCCAAATGTAGAGTTGATCCAGAGAACTCTAACTCACTAGGTGGGCAACTAAATCAGTTGATGTCATGTGTTTACGGTGAATTACGGGTTAACATTACAATGAAGATTGGTATAACCTCATAGGTTTGCTCATGTGGACACACTGTGAGAAAAATTTTCGTAATTCGTGAAATTTTGGCCAGCCGAATTTCCAGACTTTTTAGGGTAAATTTTACAGAATTTTGTCAATTAACGGAACTTTAACAGTAATTTTACAGAAATTTGTCTCATTTATGAAAACCAAATTTGTTTTAAAGAATTTTCCCGTAATTTAAAATTACGGAACGAAACAAAAAAATCCGGAAATTTTGCTGCCGGAAATTTTTGCAAATATTTCCGTAATTAATATTTTTTATGTGCTTTTGTTTTTATTTGTGAGCGATATGGGACAACCCGCACATGGCGGGAAATTTATATTTTGAGTTTTACTATCACTGAAGACGTACTTCCCCTTTTCTTTAATAATATATAACATCAAAAAGTTACGCCTAATACAATCTACAACAAAAAATATTTTTAATTTTACAAATATAAAATTTTAAGGTTTTCTTTTATTTTTTCAAAAACTGTCCTGGCGAAGTTTTCACCCGATCCACATCACAGTGTATTGTTTTAAACTAGATTTCTGTAAATTTACGGAAAATCTGGTTTTCTTAATTTACGGAATTCAACAGTGCAGGCTATATATACGGAACGCTACTATATTAGCATCATTTTTGATCCTGGGTTTTTCGCAGGTGATCAAAGCATGTTAAGGCTCTGAGATGAAACAACTTCAAACACAAAAGGTAGTCATTTAATGTATTGAATTTAAATGCCCCCCACAACCCCCGCTACAAACCAAGGCCATTCCGCCCGAAACACCCAATTCTGTAGACAAAAAGATTGAGATAGTTGGCAACACGAGTTTCCTATAGTATATAACACTAGTTAGCAGGTTATGAGTAAGGTTATGTGAATTCAAGTATTTAGTTGTAAATTCTGTAGTTGCATACTAGGGATTTTAGAATCTTACCAGGCCTTAGTGTCACTAAACTAGGCAAGATTTTATGAATTGGACCGCACGTTATGTTATGTGTTCGTAGATTTCAAAACACATCAGAAATTTTAAAAACACGTTCAGCAGTGATGCAATCAATCTATATACAATTAATGCGGTATGCCAAATATGAAAGGACACTTCTATAGAAGCACATCCTTTGAGGCGTTTTGAGCATGTCATAATTTGAACATCTTAAGGCACGAGGTACTAATACAACTAGACATGTCTCGCCAACCTGTCTCATTTCTACAGTTGTCTGTAGAACATGCCATGCCATAAGGCAAAAAATTGTTTCATGGCGAAAGACGACATTTTAGAGTTGGGTCGGTCGGAAAAACTTCTTTTTTTTTAATATAAATGGTTTTTTTTACTTTTTTTATTTTTATTACAAAAGTTTTTTGTATTAATAAAGTTTATCAAAATTAAAAATTACTAGACAAAAAATGCATCCTTGTTACCAGGAAACAGATGTGCCGTTAATTGACTTTTTTTACTCATTTTCCCCGAACTTTTTACTTCTTTTAACAACCTACACAGCTTAAAGTGAATCTCGAAGTGGGAATAAGTAAATGAAACAAAAATGACAATGGAAACAAAGAAACTAAATTTAAACATAAATAAAATACAAAAATAAAAAACTTCAAAAGAATAATTGAATAATGAGTGAAAAAAAGAAAACGCTAAAAAACAAACAAAAAAGAAAAGACAAATAACAAATAAGAAGTTAAAAGAAAAACAAGATTAAATTAAAAGAATTAAAAAGAATAAAAATTAATATAAGCAACTTAGGAAGGATTTCTGAAAAATGTAAAAATTAAGAACAAAAGTTAAGAAACAAAAATAAATGTAAAAAAATAACAAAAAATGAAACTAAATGAAAATACATCATAAGCAATGTAATTAAATGAAATTGAACTAATAAAATACAAAATCTTAAAATAATAAAAAATAAAGACAAATGTAATAGTTCTTTTATTTCCATATCATCGACTTATAATGAGTACCATACAAAGGAAGTGAGAAAAATATACAATTAATAGCGGAGGTGACAAAAGGCCAAAGTTTGCCAGACCGCATGGCACCTCCAGTTCATAAAAGTAATATAAATAATTACAAAATAAAAATACAAAAAAAAGGTGCAACAACAAGTTAGGTAGCTTATTAGGACCCAGTTAATGAATCAAACCAAACACAGCAATATTGGGAATTGGCTACTTTTGAAAATCAAAAATGTGCCGACAGAGACAGTAAGTGTGCAAGATTGGGAGTAGGTTACTGCCTTTTGCATTGTGAGGAAAAATTTGGACTTTTGTCAACGGTTTTGGATAGAAGGAGACGGCCGGGGGCTGGAGACTCATCAAAACTTTGATATTGGTGATTGGGTTGCCAAGTCTTATCTAAGAGGCCGAAGGCTTGTTTGTGTTTTGGGGGAGGGGAAAAAGGGGAATTTTGGACGATTTGTGAGCCAAGTGTTTCAAGAAAGTGATGTTTTGGTTTCGTCCTCCGATCTGGCCATGTGGAATAGTCCATGTTCGTAAATAGGGATTAAACTTAGTAACGTGGCGATGTGTACGCTATTTGCGGATATAAAGGGCCTGTATAATTTTTCACTATGGTGAAATTATTAATTAGAGATATGTAATGTTTGATCCTTTTATAGGCTATAGAAAACATGGTTCCTGTGTAGTGTGTGGTATTTGGCTCGCTTTTATTCTCGGTAAATATTATTCTTTCTGGCTATTAGTGGTCGTGTCAATATGTCTTCCATAAGCTTGTGACGAATGGAGAAGATTGCCTTTATATTTTGAGTTTTAGATTAGACAATGTTGAATTATATTCGCCATGAAAAAAATTCCAAATGTGGATTCATCTTGGGGCATTCTTGTTCTTCCATTAATTGTTTTGTAACCAGAATTACATATTGAGATAATTTAAGTCAACGCGGCAAAAAACAATTAGATACTATTATATTGATTTAAATTATTATTTGACATCACATAACAGACGTGATTTATGAACATCATCAATCATTGATATTGCAAAGGGAAGGGTGCAGCAGGAAACATCAAGCTTGAATGAAATTGGTGTCTTTTAAACGGGTTAATCGTTTCGTCTATAACCAAAATGAGAAATGTTTTTTTTTTTTTTTTAAAAACAAATCACACACAATTGTTTTATGGTCTTAATAGGTACCACTGTCATTAAAATACAGGAAATGATTTATGGTTGAGTTAAAACTCTATTTTGACACTTTCATTTTTAATTTCGTAGTCTACTCCTTTGTCACACAATCATCAAACATACATGACCTGTCCATATAAGCCTACTTTCCAATTTTTGCAAGTTGTCTGTATCTTACATGTTTTGAAAAAAAAAATATATGGTAAGCATGGACAAATGTGTGGAATGTAGATTTTTTTTAAAATTAAATTAAATACAGAATTCAGTACTTGAGTATTTACTTATAATACAGCCTGTCTCAAAAAACATGGAACAAAAAACATGATTAAATATATGAAATTTTAAAATAAGTTATCATACTTGGCATGTGCTTTGTAACTGTGCCATTGCTGTCTTGAAGCCCCAGACCAGGAGAAACACATGAGTGTAGCTGAAGTCACATAAAAAGTCGGTCACGCCGCACATTAAGTTGTGTTTCAGATACTCAAGACAATAACAAAATCTCCTCCAAAGTACTATGGATGTCGGTCGTGATTCTCTTCTAACAAACAAGAGTATGTCGAATGTATACCACGTATCTTAAAGCCAGACTTACTGATGATAATTATTTCCACCATTACGTAATCTTCCTTCAATTTAAAGTTCGATCGCGTATGAGTTAATCCCTTTTGAATATTTCCAAATCAGTTTCAAGTGAATCAAACTTACTCTCTAAGGTTAACGGGTGAAAATTTCACTCCCCAAAGAGTTGAAACTCTTCTAAACCACTCCAAAATGAGTGGGTTTGTCGCGAAAAAGGGAGCAATATTTCCACTCAAAGAGTAAAAAAATCACTCCAAAAAAATAGTGGATTTCAACTCGTTTCGTGCTGTCAGTGTTTAACTCCTCAAAATGGTGTCCTTGTATAACCCTCAACGGAATGGAAATCCAATTTTTTGGAGTGTTTCATTCTTTTGAGTGGAAATTCGCTCGTTTAAATACGAACCACTCATCTTGGAGTACGGTTTACAAGCGTTCACCTTTTGGGGAGTGAAATTTTCACCCATTTACATTTAAAGATATCGCTTTTCACTCAACAGACACGTGGCACAAACTCGATTTTGTGTTTCCGCAGTAAACTGGAGTTATCTCTCATTGAAACAAGCAAATGAGATGAAACAAAAAATATAGGAAAGTCCTGGTCTTTTCTTTAATGCAATGTATACAAAACGATTTACTTAATATGTTCAACTTGATATAAAGTCGTTTCGGTCGTACCATTTTTAGGACAGCTGTAGTTTGAGATTCTAAACAAAACAGTCTCAATCAGAACCAAGAGTGTGTAGCCTTTGACCTTTGACCAATCTGCATGGTGTGTCATGTTTTTTTTTTAAATTTAAGTTATAAGGCCTAAAGAACAAACAATAGTCCGTGTGTCTCATTACAATGTCAGCTAACTAAGCAAGATTTGATGAATTTGGCCTGACACGTTAGTATGTGTTCTGTAAGAGTTCAAAAACCAACAATCCAGAAACATTAAACAGTTAGAAGCTGATGCAATCTAATCTAGATACAATATTGCGTTAGCCAAATATGAAAGACACTTCTATAGAAGACATCCTTTGAGGCCGTTTTGAGACATTCATATTTGAGCATCTTAAGGAAGGTGTACAATACAAAATAGACATGTCTTCGCAAAATGTCTCATTTCTACAGTTGTCTGTAGACATGCCATGCCATAAGGCCAAAAAACTTGTTTAATGGCGAAGACGACATTTTAGAGTTGGGTCGGTCCGGAAATAACTTCTTCTTTGTTATGTTCAATAGCAAAATATATTGAAACATGTTTTTTGTATATAAAGGTAATCAAAACATTAAAAATTACTCAAAAAAATGCATCTTTGTACATATGAAACCCAACTAACATCTAAGAAAATGTTAAAATCATCTTTTTTACATTTCAGAAAGTTACAATTTTAAAAAAAAAAATCTTAGGAATTTTTCAAATTAGCGGTCGATCTTCTTTTGCACAGGAAAAGGACAAAAAAAACTTTTTCCTGATTTCTAAAAGTAGGGGCGGTCGGATGAGGACAATCAAACAATTTTTTGCCTATGTTTATTTATGTTTATGAGACGTCTCTACAGAGACATGTAAGCTAATGTTTAGGTATTAAACAATGTCAAATCTCTAAACAATTGGATGAAACTATCTAAAAAGTAGTACGTAAATTATAAGATTTACATTGAAAATATATTGCAACACTTGAAAAAAAGCTGCATTCTTTTTTTTCTATTTTCCCGCTTAGATGCCCATTGTAACTTTCAAGCCGTTTAAGGAGTTAGGACTTTTAAGTCTCAAAATCTTGTGAAGTCTTCTAAGAGTTATAAGTCTTTAAGACTTTAAGTCTTTTTAAAAGCTTTCAAAGGAACACTACCCAATCTCAGGCTGGATCCCACCTTTCATACCACGAACCTGAGATTTTGATACCAATAAAACTTAGATTTGTCTATCTCATCTGCAAACATACTTCGAGATTTCTTTCCCATTATAATGCTACCGGCTAAAATATGGGTTGTTACGGCAACCGGAAAATAGTTTTTACAGTCCTCTGTGGGGGCTATTGTAATAAGACAATACCGCTCATATGAAAAAGGATGTACAGTCGGATTCAATGAAGTTCTTGAATTAAAGAATGTTGAAAATGTGCAGTTGATATTTGAAAATGCCTAGCTGAGATTTGAAAATGTCTAGCTGAGTTATGATAAGGTTTAGATGAGATTTGAAATGTGCAGCCGAGACTTGAAATGTGCGAGCGAGATTTGAAAAAGGTGCATTAAGATGTGAAAACATCAAACAATTTTAAAATGTAAGCTGGATTGAAAAAGGCCAGCATCCTGAGATTTGAAAAATCTGCAGCTGATTATTTGAAAATGTCTATCAGGGATTTAAATGTCCCGCTAAGATTTGCAAATGTGTAGATGAGAATTTAAACATGTGAATTGAGATTTTAATGTCTAACAGTAGATTTGAAAATGTCTAGCTCAAAATTTCTGATTATGTTTTGAGTGTTAGACATTTTCAAAATTCTTCAGGAACATTAAATCTCAGCTAGATATTTTAAAATCTCAGTAGAATTTAGTTTTCAATCTCAGTGTATATTTTCACATCTCCGCTGCACATTTGTCAATCTCAGGCTGCACATTTGCAAATCTCAGCTTGCACATTTGCAAAATCTTACGCTGCAACATTTGAAAATCTCAGGTGTACGTTTACGATAGAATTTTCAAATCTCAGCAAGACATTTTCAAATCTTAGCTGGGCATTTCAAATATTTAAAATCATTTTCAAATCTCCGCAGAATCATTTGTAAATCTCAGCTGACAATTTTCAAAACTCAGTTGCACATTTCAACTCCGCTGCATATTGTCAAATCTTAGCTAGACCTTTTCAAAACTCAGATAGATATTGTGAAATCTCCATATTCACATTTTTAAATCTCATCTACACATTTGCAATCTTAGCTAGACACTTAAAATCCCAGATAGACATTTTCAAAATCATCCGCATATTTTCAAATCTCAGGTGGCCATTTTTCAAATCTCAGCTACATTTTCAAATCTTCAGTTGAATATTTTCACATCTTAGGTGAACCTTTTCAAATCTCGCTCTGCACATTTCAAACCTCAGTTGCACATTTTCAAATCTCAGCTGGACTTTTTTTATAACTAGGTAGACCAGTTTCAAATCTCAGTCTAGACATTTTCAAGAGTCACTGCAATCATTTTCAATCTTCAGGTCTGTGGCATGCCATTTTTCAAATCTCAGTTGGAGGTCTCACTCTGATTCTGCACCGTAATCTCGCTCTGCATATTTCAAATCTCAGCTGCACCTTTTCAAATCTCAGCTAGAACTGTCAGATCAGCTTGTAATTCATCCCCATCGTGTCACCTCTAGTACTTTTCCTAAGGTATAGCATTGAATGAAGGCTTGCAGTGGGGTAAAAATTAAAATTCACCTCTAAGTTGTTTCCTATAGCTGAAAAAAATCATTCTATCCTTATGAAACATAAGTAATGTCTTATAAGCTACATTAACCTGAAAACATTCTGAATAATCGTATAAATGGTATTCAATTAATGTTAACAGGTGATTGATTGTTTACATAACTCTTGATTCGCCGTGTTTTTGGATGCGAAGGAACACAAATGTCTTTGCACTCTTATGTAAAATTAGAATGATATGAGCATGAAAGGCCAATTTTCTTATTTCAGTTCATGAAACATGGAATCGGGCCACATATTTTTTCTTTTCCGCCTCCTCTCCCAACTAATCGACGCTGTCCCAAACTTTTCCTCTGTTGACACGATGGGTTGAATCTACTATAGATATTTTCCAAATCTGAGATTCCACATTTAAAATCTCAGCTAGACTTTTACAATCTAGCGGGACATTTCGAACCTCAGCTAGATATTTTCAAATAGCACTGCATATTTCAAATCTCAGCTGGTCTTTTTTCAAATTGCAGCTGCACGTTCCAAATCCAGTTGCACGTTTCACATCTTAGCTGCATCTCTTCATATCTCGCTCTGCACATTTTCAAATATCAATTGTGCATTTCAATCTCAGTGCAAATTTCAACTGCAATATTTTCCAAATCTCAGACGCCATTTTCAAATCTCAGCTGAACGTCTAATTCCAATTGGATGTGTTTCACATCTTAACTGCACCTTTTCAATCTCGCTCTGCACATTTTCCAAATATCAGTTGCGCATTTTCAAATCTCAGCGAGACCTTTTCAAAACTCATCTGGATATTTTTAAATCTCAGATTCAAATTTTAAAATCTCAGCTAGAAATTACAAATTTTAGCGGGACATTTTTCGATCATAAACATTTTCAAATATCAATCACTGCAATTTTGCAACCCTCAGTTGGCTGTTTTCTCGCTTTGCACATTTTTTGAAATCTCAGCTGCACATTTTCATCTCAGCTACACTTTTCAAACTCAGCTGCACCTTTTCAGTCTCGCTGACAGTTTCAAGTCTCAGCTGCACATTTGCAAGTCTCAGCTCACATTTTCAATCTCAGCTGCCACTTTTCAAATCTTCAGCTGCACATTTTCAATTCTCAGCTGCACATTTTCAATCTCAGCTTCACATTTTCAATCTCACTGCACATTTTCAATCTCAGCTGCACATTTTCAATTCTCAGCTGCACATTTTCAAATCTCAGCTACACATTTTCAATCTCAGCTGCACATTTTCAAGTCTCCAGCGGCACATTTTCAAGTCTCAGCTGCATATTTTCAAGTCACTCGGCTGCACATTTTCAAATCGCAGCTGCACATTTTCAAATCGCAGCTGCACATTTCAATCTCATCTACCCATTTTAAATCTCAGCTGCACATTTTCAAGCCTCAGCTGCACATTTTCAATTCTCAGCTGCACATTTTCAAGTCTCAGCTGCACATTTCAAGTCTCAGTGCACATGTTTCAAATCTCATCTGCACATTTTCAAGTCTCAGCTGCACATTTTTTCAATCTCGCTGCACATTTTTTCATACTCAGCTGCACATTTTCAATCTCAGCTGCACATTTCAATTCTCAGCTCACATTTTCAATTCTCAGCTGCACATTTTCAAATACTCACTGCACATTTTCAAATCTCAGCTCACTTTTCAATCTCAGCTGCACATTTTCAAGTCTCAGCTGCACATTTTCAAGTCTCAGCTGCACATTTTCAAGTCCCAGCTGCACATTTTCAAATTTCAGGGCTGCACATTTGCAATTCAGCTGCACACTTTTTTTCAAACCTCAGCTCACATTTTCAATCTAGCTGCACATTTTCAAATTCCCAGCTGCACATTTTCAATTTCAGCTGCACATTTTCAAATCTCAGCCTACACATTTTCAAATCTCAGCTGCACATTTTCAAGTCTCGGCTGCACATTTTCAAATCCTCCAGCTGCCCCCCGCCACATTTTCAAATCTCAGCTGCACATTTTCAAGTCCCAGCTGCACATTTTCAAACCTCAGCTGCACATTTTCAATCTCCGCTGCCATTTTCAAGTCTCAGCTGCACATTTTCAATTCTCAGCTGCACATTTTCAAGTCTCAGCTGCACATTTTCAATCTCAGCTGCACTTTTCAAATTCTCAGCTTGCACATTTTCAATCTCAGCTTGCAAATTTTCAAATCTCAGCTACACATTTTCAAATCTCAGCTGCCCATTTCAATCTCCTCAGCTGCCATTTTCAAATCTCAGCTTGCACATTTCAAATCTCATCCTCACATTTTCAAGTCTCAGCTGCACATTTTCACGTCTCATCTGCATCATTTTCAAGTCTCAGCTGCACATTTTCAATCTCATCTGCCATTTTCAAATCTCAGCTGCACATTTTCACATCCTTCAGCTGACATTTTCAAGTCTCAGCTTCACATTTTTCAAGTCTCAGCTGCACATTTTCAAGTCTCCGCTGCACATTTTCAAATCTCAGCTGCACATTTTCAAGTCTCAGCTGCACATTTTCAATTCTCAGCTGCACATTTTCAATTCTCAGCTGCACATTTTCATCTCAGTGCAACATTTTTCCATCTCAGATACACATTTTCAAATCTCAGCTGCACATATTTCAAGTCTCAGCTGCACATTTTCAAAGTCTCAGCTGCACATTTTCAAGTCTCAGCTGCACCTTTTCAAATCTCGCTGCACATTTTCAAGTCCTCAGCTGCACCTTTTCAACTCACTGCACTTTTCAAATCTCAGCTGCACATTCATCTCAGCTGCACAGTTTCAAATCTCACTTTGCCATTTTCAATCCTTCCAGATACACATTTTCAAATCTCAGCTTCACATTTTTCAGTCTCATCGCAACATTTTCAGTCTCAGCTGCACATTTTCAATCCTCAGCTGCACATTTTCAATCCTCAGCTGCACATTTTCAATCTTCAGCGACACATTTTCAAATCTCAGCTGCACTTTTCAATTCTCAGCTACACATTTTCATTCCATTGCACATTTTCAAGTCTCAGTTGCACATTTTCAGTCTCAGCTGCACATTTTCAAGTCTCAGCTGCACATTTTCAAATCTCAGCTGCAAATTTTCAAATCTCAACTGCACATCATAATCTGCACATCATTTTTCAATCTCCGCTGCACATTTTCAAATCTCAGCTGCACTTTTCAATCTCACTACACATTTTCCAATCTCAGCTGCTCCCCCCGACACCCACCCCCCCCCCCCCCCCCCCCCCCCCCCCCATTTTCAAGTCCAGCTGCACATTTTTCAAGTCTCAAGTCACATTTTCAGGTCTCAGCTCACATTTTCAAAATCTCAGCTGCACCTTTTCAATGTCTCAGCTGCACATTTCAAATCTCAGCTGCACATGTTTCCAAGTCTCCGCTTGCACAGTTTCAATCTCAGCTTCACATTTTCACTTCATCTGCACATTTTTCAAATCTCAGCTGCACATTTGCAATCTCAGCTGCACATTTCAAATCTCATCTGCACATTTTCAATCTCAGCTACACATTTTCAAATCTCAGCTGCACATTTTCAAGTCTCAGCTGCACATTTTTAAGTCTCAGCTGCACATTTTCAATTCTCAGCTGCACATTTTCAAATCTCAGCTACACATTTTCAAATCTCAGCTACACATTTTCAAATCTCAGCTGCACATTTTCAAGTCTCATCTGCACATTTTTCAATCTCATCTGCACATTTTCAAGTCTCACTGCACTTTTCAAATCTCAGGCTGCAACATTTTCAAATCTCAGCTGCACATTTCAAATCTCCGCTGTCACAATCTATCTCATCTGCACAATCATTTTCAAATCCACCCCCCCCCCCCCCCCGCCCCTGCACCCCCTGGCTCCGCCCCTGCTGCACATTTTCAAATCGCAGCTGCACATTTTCAAACCTCAGCTGCACATTTTCAAGTCTCAGCTGCACATTTTCAAATCTAATCTGCACAGTTTTCAATCTCAGCTGCACCATTTTTTCAAATCCAGCTGCACATTTCAAATCTAAGCTACCATTTTCAAGTCTGCACATTCAATTTTCAAGTCTCAGCTGCACATTTGCAAATCTCAGCTGCACATTTTTCAAGTCTCAGCTTCACATTTTCAATCTCAGCTTCACATATTTCAAATCTCAGCGCACATTTTCAAGTCTCGCTGCACATTTTCAGTCTCAGCTGCACATTTTCAATTCTCAGCTGCACATTTTCAATCTCAGCTCACTTTTCAAATCTCATCTGCACATTTTCAAGTCTCATCTGCACATTTTCAAATCTAAGCTGCACATTCAATTTTTAAATCTCAGCTGCACATTAATTTTCAAATGTCAGCTGCACATTCAGTTTTCAAATCTACAACTATTCAATTCATGATATTTTCCAATCTCATCAGAATCTTAGCTGGACATTCTCAATATCACAATATTTAAAATCTCAGCTACACATATTGTGTTCACAGCACATTCATATTGCTTATTTCAGGACCTGGTTTCTAATATGCAAATACTTCATACTTGTGGCCGTTTTTTATCTTTGCATGGGTGTGTTCAAACAAGGACAAGACATATTGTTATATCTTTAACAAAACCCACATCCACACAAACCTCACATACACCCTCACCCACCACATAACACCGCTTCAACTCACATGTCACACTACTGTCTACATCCTACTCTCACACACGCACACACACCGCGCATATGGCACAGCACGACATACAAACTTTCAAGAGCTCATTTTGGAGTTTTATCTGAAAAATTTCTTAAAAGACTTTTTAGACATTTTTAGAAAATGCACTTTTTCAAAACTATAGAACGAATTTCAAACCTATATAGTTTTGAGATTTTTCTCTTAAAAAGACACTTTTTTTTAGACATTCTTAAAGATTTTCAGCTGCACATCATTTTCAAATCTTAGCTGCACATAATTTCAACATCTCAGCTGCACCATTTGTCAATACTCAGCTACACATTTTCAAATCTCATCTGCACATTTTCAAGTCTCAGCTGCACATTTCAAATCTCGGCTGCACATTTTCAAGTCTCAGCTGCACATTTTCAAGTCTCGGCTGCCATTCATTCAATCTAATCTGCACATACAATTTTCAAATCTCAGCTGCACATGCAGTGTTTCAATCTTCAACTATTCAATTCATTGATATTTCCCAACTTTCAGCCGATATCTTAGCTGGACATTTTCAAATATTTAAAATAATTTTAAAATCTCAGCTACACATATTGTGTTAAAGCACATTCATTTGCTTCTTTCAAGGACCTGTTTCTAATATGCAAATACTGTCAAGTAAAATCATAGGGGCGAAACATCATAGGGGTGCGAAACAAAATGAACCATTTTGTTCAAAAAAACACGAATTTTGGGCAACAACCACTGTTTTTCATAAAATTTCTCATGGGGCGGCCGCCCCCTGCCACCCCCTGGCTCCGGACCCTGCTGCACATTTTAAATCTCAGCTGCACATTTTCAATCTTAAGCTGCACATTTCAAGTTCTCAGCTGCAACATTTTCAAATCTAAGCTGCCCATTTTCAATCTCAGCGGCACATTTTCAAATCTCAGCTGCACATTTTCAAATCTAAGCTGCACACATTTTCAAGTCTCAGCTGCACATTTGCAAGTCTCAGCTGCACATTTTCAAACTCTAAGCTACACATTTTCAAATCTCAGCTACAACATTTTCAAATCTCAGCTACACATTTCAAAAAATCTCCGCTGTACAATCATAATCTCTGCAGGCTGCACACTCATTTCAATCCTCGCTGCCATTTTCAAATCTCATCTGCACATTTTCAAGTCTCATCTGCACATTTTCAACTCTCAGCTGCACATTTCAAATCTCAGCTCACATTTTCAAATCTCAGCTGCACATTTTCAAGTCTCAGCTGCACATTTTCAAGTCTCAGCTGCAACATTTTCAAATCTCAGCTGGCACATTTTTTCAAGTCTCAGCTGCCATTTTCAATCTCAGCTTCACATTTTCAAGTCTCCCTGCAGCATTTTGTCAATCTAGCTGCATATTCAACTTTCAAATCTCAGCTAGCCCATCAGGTTTCCAACTCAGCTGCACATCAGTTTTTCAAATCATCAACTATGCATTCATTGATATGTCCAATCTTCACCCAGATATCTTAGCTGGACATTTTCCATATTCAAAATATTTTAAAATCTCAGCTACACATATTGTGTTAACAGCACCTTCATATTGGCTTATTTCCAGGACCTGTTTCTAAATATGCAAATACTTCATACTTGTGTCCTTTTTTCATTAACTTGCATGGGTGTGTTCCAAACAAAGGAAAAGACCAGATTGTTATATCTGTACAAAACACATCCACACAAACCTCACATACACCTCACCCACCACATACACCGTTCACACTCACATGTCACATCGCATACACCTCATCCTCACACACGCACACACACCGCGCATAATGGCACACAGCGACATCAAACTGCAAGAGCTACATGGGGAGTTTTACTGAAAATTTCTTAAAAAGACACTTTTTTAAAGACATTTTTAAGAAAGAATGCACTTTTTCAAAACTATAGGAACGAATTTCAAACCTATATAGTTTTTGGAGATTTTTCTCTTAATTTAAAAAGACACTTTTTTAGACATTCTTAAGATTTTTTTTCAGTTTTTTCATTTTTTGTTCTAGTTTTACTCCCTTTTTTTAGCCAAGAGGATTTGTGGCCGCAGGTCTAATAGTTACTAACTAGAAAAATCCTCTTTTTCTACTCTTTACGGAATAACCTCATACTAGATTACAGTTTTTCCGTTATAGGACAATTCATAACATAGTCACCTAAGTAAAAATTACTCCCACAATGAAGAAAAAGTTCCACAATGTAAAAATACAGATGTCTCTTATACGGAAAAATACCCTCAGACTGTATCTCTTGCAAGTTCACATATACACGCACACATCATCATTACGGGTAAAGTTATGACTCCACACGTTCTTGACTGGTTTAGAAATTAAACAGGCAGTCCTGTACTTCTTCGACCTAAGCTATCCTAGTACACCGGGCCTATTGCAAAACTACTCATTATGGCTACTGTACGAAGCGTTTTATTATTAACCAATATGAAAGTCCTTAAAATTAAAATTTTAAATATTTTCTTAAAACAAATGTTACAGTTATAGACCTTGAATAATTTTCTCCATAACCTTTTCAATATGAGTTCTGCAAGGGCGGGCCCGATCTATGATCGTTCTGTAAAGCAATTAGCCTGGGATTGTTGCTTTTCTCATTAACACATTGGTGTGGGCATTAAGAACAGTTGACATACTTTTCGTTCAAAAATCGTTTTCATCTTAGTTGATTGGACTTTGAATTCGAGTAACGAATTATGTTTATCAGGTTGCCTATATTAAATGAACTTTATATCACAATTCAAATGGCCGCCATGTTGGGATAGCTATAGGCCGTAATACATCATGCAACAGAACATAAACGAAAATTGCTAAATATGCACCTTTTCTCAGTTTTTAAAATATTATTAATATTCTGGATTAGGCATATAGATTCAGTACTGATGTTAAAGTGTTAAATTCCTTCGCAAGAATCACTGCAACATCGAATATAAAAAAATTCCTTCGCAAGAATCACTGCAACATCGAATAATAAAAAGATCATATCGGCAGTAGTTTATGATATGGAGTATACGTGGTGGGGATACACAAGGATCAAATTCTTGATTTGTTTGTTTCATTACCTTAAACAGACTTTCAATATTCGTTTGATTTGCTGATTTTCACATTTAGCTAAGCTTTTATTCCTCTTCTTTTTTATATATAATCACCGTTGTTATTTATCAGTATACCAAACAAAGCCTCTAAAAGGATCCGCGTCATCGGTTATACGAACACGTGTGCATTGGTATCATTAGAATATAATTTAATATTCATGTTGCAAATTATAATTTACACATATAGCTACATATTGACAATTTATCCCAAAAGACAATGCAAAACACAGCAAAATGTCACTTACCATTTGAAGGAAATTCAGCGCGGGAATGCGGGTCTATACGAAGTCACAAAAACAGTTAACACTATATCAAACGTCAATAGGCATATAGAAACCATGATTTTAAATCCTTTTATGGTTATTTTATACAAAATGGCGTTTCTCGTGCCTTCGTCCGGCACTTGGAGTTTAGTTGCGTTTGAAATATAAAACTCTTTATTATTTTTTTTAATGTGAACTTAGTCATCTAACCGCATTTCACAAAAGTATTTCAGTTATTTAGTTAGGGGTAATTTTCACCCTTTTTGGCGCGAAGAGTGAAACGGAGACAAAGGGAAATTGAGATAACCACAAGTATTTCGACTACGTGTCCACGAGGATGGATTCCATTCACGGCAGGGACATGAAATCTCGCCCATAGTACACACCCTCATATCATTCCATCATGCCCTGTAGTTAATATTTATAAACTTAAAAGTATTCTTTAAGCATGGAATTTCGAAAAAGTCAAAATATTTGAAATTTTAAAAATTAGCTTAAAAGTGAAGGATAAGCCGGAGGATAAGTCTGTAGAATTCAAGTTTTAAGTTATTTTTGTAACTGAAATATTGACAGAAAAAGAAGAAAACAGTATCAGTAGTATTTAAAGAGATATGAATCTCCATTCAGTTACGTGTTGTAGTAAGTGTCCGTTATAATACGGACACTCACAGTATTGACTAAAATATCCGATTCTGTCTTATTATATAGGTTACTTTCAGTCTAAGCACTTGCAGGGTATGTTAGCGTAGCCATACTTGTTACAGACATGCAAAAATATTATTTTTGATTATTTTTTTTTAATTTCTGATTAGCAAATCACTGATTCGACGACAACAACAACAAATAACTACTTATTTAAATCTTATCAATCAATCGATCAATCAAACCATGGCGGTAGAAAATAAATGTTCTACTCCATGATCAAACAAATGAAAGATACAAATCTAAATGCTATTGCCATCGGTTTTTCCTCTAAAAGTGTCATAATTCATTAAAAAATATGTCTGGTTCTGCTTGCAGATGTCTTTGCTTTCATTTTTTGGTTTGTTTTTAATCTGGCAAGCTGTTAATGGACGTCGAGTTTTCTCTTCTCTGCATTATTCCTAACTGGTGGTGGCGCCCTCGAGGACAACTGTGTTTGATCAGTTCTTTCTTAGCGACATTGCAAACGCAGTCAATTCACTTGCCAATTTGACAACTTAATGATGTAAGCCGGACACAGGGATAGCTAGGGATGGTAGCACGACCTTATTCAGTGCACAATATTTACCCTTATTCAGTATTCACAAAACAAACAAACATACACTGCAAAAACAGTGTTTAGAAACGTGGTGCATATTGTTTAGGAATTTAACATGGCAAATCTCTAAACTTGCCGTCAAATGTCTACACACCTAATGTCAAATCCTTAAATATGTTTTGATTTTAAACATGTTTAGATATAAGGTGTTTAGATATTAAACAGGTGTTAAAATGTTTAGAAACGTGGACCAAAATGTGTTTAGAAAAGTGTTGAATTTCTAATCACTGTTTTTGCAGTGTATATTCACCAAATTAAGACAAAAATGAAGGGTTTGTTTTGTATTTTTGTTTTATTAATATTGGACTGAGTTGACTATGACTCTCTCATTTTTTTCCAGGTTTTGTGACGAGAATTCTTCGTCATCATCATCGGCATTTGACAGCTGTCACGGTCAGGATCACGGACGGTCACGCGTGATTGAGGCAAATGCTAAACGACTAATAAAAATAGTAATAATATCTTTGAATCTAAATATAACGATTTGACGTTCCCAAATATGTTTCTAAATAAAAAATACAAAATTAGTGTGTGGTAATTTGCAATATAGACATCTATGCTACTGTTATATAGGGTTACAATCACTAACAAATAGATCATAAAAGAAAATAGATAAAAATAAATTTAAAATAAATACAATAAGGGAATTAAATAACAAACAAATATGTGTCAAATAAATATAGTTTTATTTATTTAAAAGCAGGTTCATAAATATAGTTTTAAATACTTAAACATTGGTTTTTACTATTTATTTAATTCGTTCATTTATCTTTCTGCAATTTTCAAATTGTTGCTTGAGGAGAGTTCGAATGCAAGGAGATCGCTATTAGTGAAAAAAGTAGTAAAGGAAAAGAGCTAAAACGCTAACAGTACATAAGGCGTCATGTCATCAATTGCGACCGTTTTCAAATGATTTGGGCTGGGGAAATGTTGTAATCACAGGCTCTATAATATTTTAGAAAATGTTTACATCTTGCTTAGGCCAAGTAAAAAAAGAAACGAGTTGCTCATCCCCGCCCGCTCCGATTTTTTACGCCGCCCCGGTTTTTTTGTTATTTGCTATTTTCAAAAATCCAGAAAAAAAATGGAAAAATAGCAATTTTTTCGGAGAAAATTGATTTTGATGGTTTCTGAATTTTGATAATTCCAGTAGAAAGTATATTCAAATTGCACAATATTTGTGATTTTATACCTTGAGCAGCCATATTTGGCTTGGCAGCCATATTGGAAAAAAATAGCAAATAAATGAAAAATAGTAAATAGTAAAGCCCTGCCTCCTCCTTTTTTTGAAAAAACCTGGATGAGAAATTCGTTACTTATTTTACTTGGCCTTATACAGTATATTCTATTTTGATGGAATATTAATTTTAACTAATTATGCCCATGTGTTTTAGTCGATTCATTGACCGAGAGTTATTGGCCAGATTTTTTAATGTCAAACAATTCATGAATTGTTGTGGTCGGGATTGTTTCTGAAATCATAATTACAAACAAAACAAACCAGCATGCAGTCAAGCCATACAAAAATCGATGAGTATTTCAATTCTGTATCAACATTGGTTTGTTGTTCTTTAATATTTTTTTCTCCAAAAACCGCATCGCCTATACAGGAAAATAAAATTCCACCATCATTGTTATTGACCAGCAACCTTGTTATGACGCTTTTAAATCACGTGATGGTTTGTTTACAAACACGCCAACGCAAGTACCCGCAATTTTCTCTGTAGTGGTACCCCAGAGCAGCCGTCTGAGCAAGGTTGGCACAAGTCCAATAAACTGCTGCGCTTTACCGCGGAATGGTTCGATGCGACGTCATACATCAATTATGCAAATCTAAACTATGCGTACGCACTAAAATCGGCAGTTGTAAATTGCATTCAGAAAAGGAAGAACTACGAGACGTAGAAAACGTGGGACTATAAACGCGGAATACTATCACATATTTTCTCCAAATAGCAGACATTTTAAGAAGGAAATATAATTATTGGATTATTCACATGGAGTTTACACCGTGGTTACTTTCCATAACAGTTTTAGTGCTGTTTGGATTGTGTTTTAATGAAGTAAAAGGTGAGTTTTGTCAATGTTTTGGTTTGTGTTTTGGTCGCGCCATGACCAAGCAAAGCGTGCTTGTATTGCCATGATTGCCGAGCAACGCGTTCAGTGAATCGGTACAAGGGCGAATATGGGCCCATGTTTTGTCATTTTTTATCTTCGTCTTCTCACTTTTGTGAGGCCCAAGGTTTAATGGGGAAAATATTTCTATATGTTACATTAAGATGGCTTTTATTTTTAATGGAAATGTTAATGTCAATTTTTCAAGCTGAAGAAAGTGCCGGGTACGGTGTCGGATTTACAGCACGAGTTTTTGGAATGGATTGGCCAAAAGTAAAACATGGACGTTCAAAAATAGCGTCTTCTCGCCTGTGAATTAGCATGATTAGGGTTTTCTTGAATCGCGATAAACGTACAAAGTTTTGTAGCAATTCTAAGCTATTAACAAATAACAAGCACTGTATGTAAATGAGCATTTGAAGATGGATTGTTAGTGTTTCGTTTTGTGAGAAAGGTTTGTTTCATGACAGTGTTCCATTTTTTACAGGCCAATCGGAGTGTGGAGTTGATCACTTTAGATGTGGAAACGGCAGATGCATTCCTAAACTCTGGTACTGTGATAACGAAGACGATTGTGGAGATAATACCACGAACATAGCTGTAGTAAGTTTCAAGTTACTTTTTGAAAGACAATTTTATTAAGTCTTCTTTCAACACCGGCCGGTCAGTGTGGTTGATCATGTTGATATTCGCCATTTTGATTACTACAAAAAAGGCGTGGCGATCGAATCGGTTTTCGTTGGAAGAAAACTAACATTGTCTTTCAGCCAAGATGCTATTTATTTACTGGAAGAGTTATAATTACAGTAAAGGTTCACAGGATGGCATTTAAGAGATTTCGGATTCACACGCCCAATGATTTTTTTTTCGTGGACACTGCTCGTTTGTTGTTGGAATATAAATTACAATTGCATAATTTAGTGTTGAAGTTCAAGAATTTCACCCCGCAATTTGCGATATATATTGACAACCACTGGGAAATGTTCTTGCCGAACCGAAATTGGGTTCTACCTTTAGGAAAGGGGAAAGTCGCTGAACATTCTAATCTGACCTAAACAGGATAAATATTCTACAATTTCGCCCGGACCGGCGGCGGTGCGAGTTGTAGTAAAATTCTTGTGTTGATGTTGTGATACGTACAGACAGTCGTGGAGTGTGTGGCCGATCCTAGCGTTTCGATTGGCTGTCGTTAAACGTGACGCAGCCCTAGCGCCAAAATAAGTGGGTTATAAATATTCATATCGGTGTTCTAGTCATGACATGAGACCGTATAGACCAATCACATTGCCCAATTTGGGGGATGGGCTATTTGCATAAGACCCAGGATGTTGTAATATAAATATTAATTCACCGGTAGTATTTTCTGCTTTTGGATTGATATGTTTATGTTGACAAATGTAATATTTTTCTGTTCATCAATTTGCTGGAAGGAATCGAAGGATAGGCGTTTTTTTTAGTTTAATTGTTAAAGAGATGAGCAAAGTTTTGTGTAGTCAATGGTATGCCTGAAAATAGTTACTGAAAGTAAATTCAAGTATTATGCCATTTCAATATTTTGTCGCTGAACGAGTTTAGTTTTTTGGATAAAATGTGTTGGCGTTTTCTTTTCACTTTATATTCAGTTTATGCATTGAGAACCCTGTTTAAAGTTTAACACTTTAACAGTATTGGTATGGCGCAGTCAATAGTACTGACGTCAATTGTAGCACATTGTGCAAATGGGCCAAGAGGCATTTTTCTGTATATACCGGATTCAAATTAGCTAGGTGAATGCAATTTTGAGGTGTTATTCCCGGCCAGGGACCTTAGTATAACATAAAGGTTTTCTTGTAATTGTAAGGATTTGTGCTGAGAATAGTTTAAAAATTAGTCTCTCTTCCCCAAAGTGTATAGATCCCTCCAGATGAATTTGCAATTCTGTCAATGAATAAACCTTGAAGAGGAAACTGACAATGACAAATCCTGAGTAGAAACCCCAATTTCTTGTAATATAAAGTCAAGCAAACTTAAAATCTTTGACCTGGCCAACGGGTCATTGTAACGAAAATATCAACATTAATCAGAACCGGCCTTCTTTAAGGAAATCCCAAGATTATAAGGTTGTATGATCGGGGTCTATTTACCAATTTAGGTTCAAACCTGCATGGTTTTCTGGGGAAGTCAAGGGTATGGTTCAATGTTATTTTGACAAGATTTTTTTGGCTATTTCCAATATACATAGGTGAAAGAGAAAAAGTAGATGTTTATTGTTTTATAGCTGCGCGAAGAACTTGAACAAATTAAATTGCCCTCTTGCCCTTTGAAGTAGCAAAATCAGTGTTAAGCTAACTATTTATGTTTGGGCATCACTTGTGTTGAGATAATGCTAGTTTGCACAAGTTGATTAAAATTGAAGCATTCTCTATCGTTCCTGCAATGTTTTACAACTATGGACTCAATGGTTTCAAAGTTTTTAAAACTGCCTATTTAGTGGTATGAATTGCCCATTATTTCCCATTTGAAGGGTTTTAACTTGCCAGTTTCAAACTGTTTTAATTTTTGAACAAGGTGAAGGGACTATGACTGATGTTGTACCTTAAAATTAAGTCAGACAGATCTGAGTGTTTTAGTTGTGTAGGGAGCCAAGCTAGAGTTATAAAAGACGATATAAGTAGGCTTTAGTCCATTTTGAGTTGATAATTACCTTTAAGCTTAATCTTGTTTGCAAGTGTATTAGGAATGAAAAGAAGGTAGATTCATTATGCAGTCTGTCTGTCACCTACTTGTTAAGCAAGTAGCAAATTGGGGACACTGACTGCAGACTTGGTAATTGACTGAGTGAGGAAAGTGCCAGAGTATTGCCTCAAATGGAGAGGCAAGTAATAATTACCTTTTGAATTTTAATCCAGATAATCATTAAAATGCAGTATTAAAATGAACTGCTTTGATTACTGGGAAATTGGATTATCTAGGGATCAGGCTTAGGGCATTCATAGTTAATCAACATCATAATTAGGGCTATTAATGAATTCAATGGAGTGTGTAAGTGGTATAAATGCCACATGCTGAGATGGCCTTTTGCCTTTTACATGAGCTGGGGCTTTCTAGCAAAGCTTCATGGATGTCTCGAAAAATCCCGAGGAATTCCAAATATTCTGGCAATATAAGTTATTTCTCCACCCAGCACACCACCATGTCTCATGGTCACTCATGGCCTGATTGTGATCCAAGCTGTGTGGTCCGATTTAATAATTTGCATTAAAAGGCACAAGTCGGCCATCCATGCATTTTTTGTGTATAGGTGTTTGAGTCCTTAAATTCCTATTTTGGTGGGTGTGACTGCTACATGTCCTGAGTTGGCTCAGTACTCTCTGGTACAATTTATTGTGTTATTTGGGATGATTGATGTTTGTAAACTTGCAGTATGTATGTGTGGGAATGGTTTGGTCTAATATGCAAAATCCAAAAATATTTATAAACAATTTACATTTTTTTTAAAGTAAATAACCATAAAAACCCATAGTTTACACTCGGGTTTGGGGAAAAACGAAGCTGGATTATGACAAAGATACTAAAAACGAAGCTAGATTATGACAAAGATACTAAGGGTTAGTGAATAGAGCAAATTCTCACACCCACCTACTCAAATGTATGTAGGGCCTAAATGGTAGAAAAAAATATTACTGGGAAATTTAATTCGGCAAAAATTAAGTATGGTTACCAGGTGTTTTTGTTAGGATGAGCTTGTTCTATAGAAGTAGGATTAATTAATGCTGCATGTGTACACCAGGTGTTACTGTGAACACATCCGGCGAGGGGAAAACCGAAGCGTGGTTCTACCTGCTGACACCTCTCCCATGTTTAAAAAGAAAATCTCCACATGGTTGGAAGCATCTCGACCGCATGTTATTGTTTTGGTTCAGATTCGGGATGTGTTGAATGAGTGAATGAATATTGAATGAATAGAATATTGACTGATTTTACTCGGTTAAACGCCTGATATGAATGTTTGCATCTAACTCGGGAAGTTGTTGGGACTGGAGTATGTAGTGGGAAAAATTGTGCTATGTAAATATCCGGTCACAATCATTTTAAATAAGACCTCAATCTTTGATTGCACTTTTTGCAATATTGCAGCGAAAGAATGCGCAGCGAAAGAATGCGCACAAGACAACAGTCAATATGGCTCGGAACTTTTTGTGTGTATTCTGTTGCAAGAGTTAACAGGTACACTGATACAAATGATTGATTAGAGAATGTTGCCCCAACTGTGGTAGTTAACAATTAAAAACAAGGACAATAAGACTGGACTTACTAATACTATAAATAAGGTTCACATTCAATTCACCCTTGAACTAGCACTCAATCACAATCTGCCAAGATACTTGAAATTTAAAACTTGCTATTTTGTGAGAAATTTTAGTGAAGATAGATTCGAAGATTGTGTCCTGGAGGTAAATTTAATTTTAAGTGGGGAGTAGAGATGGGCCTACATGTAGAGCTGCAAGTGTTGGGAACTGGAAGTGATGCCTATATCTACATGAATTTTTCAAAGAATTAAAAATAGTGGCCCTACATAGTCTTATTTTTACACAATTTTCAATTTTGGCTGATTTTGATTGAAAATGTGGAAATTCTGGGGGAAATGAGCCATTTATGTACCCAATTGAAAAGGGACGATTGATAAACAATGATTTTACTACCCATATTTACGAGCCTGAACTTGTGTAACCAGGAGATCAGTAGTCAATTAACAAACATGACTGAGGCAGCATCCTTTTTTCATTTTACAGCTGAAAGAACTTGCAGTGCATCTGAATTTGAGTGTAACGACAAGACTTGCATCCCAGGCAGATGGCAGTGCGATGGTGACGTAGATTGTGCGGATGGTTCCGATGAATCGGCTGAGAAATGCAGTAAGTGTCACTTGTACAGGTAATTTACATACTGTATAAGTGGAAATTTTCGCGAGGTTTTTATGTTCGCGAATTTCGTGAGTGAACATAAAAACGCGAAAATAAAAACTCGCGAAAATAACTTTTTCCAATAGATTTGTATTGCATTGATGTCAATACGTGAAATTAAATTCTTGCGCATTTGGCAAAACTGTTAAAATCACGAAAATATCTGTACGCGAAAATTTCCACTTATACAGTACATGTAAGAACACATGCAGATTCTGAACCTGGATTCATTCTGAACAAGATATTAAGGCGTGTATGTTCCTACCCTACTCCATTTTTTTTAAAGGCTCCAGCATTTAGTGATAAGTACCCAAGTGGCGTGATTCTTTACTTCATAGTTTGATAAGACCTTATTTTAACAGGTTTACCACCCTTTCTCATGATTGTGAGCAATCACAATTCACACCTTTTATATTTTGTATGCCCCTAAAACTATCATACAATGTCTCGATCGGCTTTATATCCATAGGCTTTTTAACCCTTTTGAATAAGCAATCAAATAGTCCTGTAGTGCCCTATTGAATTGGTCCGTATGAATGAAAGGGAGTTGTGTGATCCTCGCATCCTGGTTCAAGAGATATCCTTGAAAGGGGAGGGGAAAATAAATCTAAAATTTTAGAATATTTGAATATGCTGAATATGCTCTTGGAGCAAATTTAAATACACAAATGGTCCAAAATAGAAAACTGAAAAGGAAAAACGGTTATCAGCAATTTAGAAAACTGGAAACTGTGGTCTTTAATAAGTAGGGGTGATTTGTGGATGACCCATTCCATCCAAATTAAGTTCAAAATCCTAGCCTCATTTGCATGGAGGACTTATGCACAAAACACAACCCCACGTGGTTGTGGTTCTTAAAGGTGCATTTTGGATTCTAGCACCTTCTGTATGTTTCATGTATCATTGGGAAAAGCTTTACCCAAAAATTTCAGTCCAATTCTGATGGCAAATGTCTGTATTACGGCCCATAGACCACTATGCTTCATTTCTGTCTATTTACGGACAGAAATTTATAGCAATTGCAAATTTCTTGAGAGGATGATTTCAATTTGCATGTCAGATTAGGCACACATACTATATTTAGACCAAAAGTCAGACGATACAAAAATCTGGGTTTTTTTTAAGAGTAAGTGGGGGGGGGGACAAGGGGTACATTCATGAAATGCCCTTTCATGTTGACCCACTTTCACAGGCATTGTGACCCTATAATAAAGGGCATAAGTAGAGATCATGGCAGGGGTTAGCCTGGGGTGTAGGATTAGCTAGGGTTGGGAACCTTGTAAAATGTCATAATTTCGGCTTTCAGGAAAGAAACAAATTGAAATTTTGGGATTTAAAAAGAAAACTTGTCAATCTGTATCTGGGTTTACTTTCTAGTAGTAGCAAAATGTAAACATTAAAGAACCATGAAAGTGAGGTCTTTGGTGTTATTTTAAAAAAATCTTGACTTCACCTATTTTAGTGCATACGCACTGTATAAATGGTACATTATATGACTGAGGCAAGTAAAAGTGGTGTGATTCATACCAAGCAGACCGGAAGACCGCTAACTGCTCAAACCTAGCTTGCTATTTGGCCGTGGGAATGGCATGATGAGTGTCGTGTATTGCCAGCGACTGCTGAACTGCAGGTGACCCATATACACACCCACTGCTCAGCCAATCAGAAAGGATACAATGACTGAGAGGCCCGACTGGGGGAAATAATTACTTTTCCAGAGAGCGATATTCTATTTGGTTTTAGCCATTGATATGAAATGCGCGTTTTTAATTTAAATTCAGACCTATTGCCAAATGCCAATATTGCTGGGATTGTAGCTTAAATAATTTCACACATGTAGGTCCTGAAAATGGTAATTTGTTTACATGTTGATGGCTGGGTTGCATAAGTATTATGCTCTGGTGTTTTTACAAAAGGAATACAAAATACTCAAAAGAAAATGCAAATATATATTTGTAAGCGTTGCCTTATTGAAATAGTTGTGCCTTGGACAATTTCCCATAACTTAAAAAATAACATGCACAGTACCTATCAGTGCTTATGCATTAAAGGTGTTGGCATTCGAGGTTGAACAATTTAATATTTTTTGTGTGTGTGTGTGTGACAACAATTGGGGCAATTATTACCAAATTTGTCTTATGCAACAGCTAATGAGGTCACTGGGAGTGGGAGAGGACATAGTGAATTGCAATTCCCTGGGGCCAAGTATGGAATGCACACAAGACAGCCCCTGACACCCCCAACCTTGGAGGAATTTGAACTTGTAGTACTGGTTGGGAGGTGTAGTAATGTATGTTGGTTATAATTTGAGCAGCATGATACTGGTTTCAGGGTGGCCAAGGAATGCCTATAGATGTTAAGCCAAACATGTCCACAGGCGCAATAAAAATTCCATGAACAAATCGCACATGCTGGACATGCACATGGAAATTAGGTCTGTGGTACCAACATGCAGTCATCTTTTAAATATCAATCACTTTTAAGTGGTGTCCTTCGATTTGGTTGTTGAGTGATCATTACATCCTGGTTTTTTTGTACATCATACTAGTTAAAAGGGTTGTCAAGTATAAAAATTAGGACCTGATAATCAAAGTGCTAGATTACTCGGTGAATTTGTACAGTTGGCACATGTAGCTAGGAGCAGGTGAGAATTTTTCAGGTTAAAACTATTCGGCTTTTTTTTTTTTTTTCATTGCCCAAATTTGTACTTTCAATTTTTCAGCTTAATTTGGGGTATTTTTGCTGGACTATGGGTTTTGTTTTGTGTGCCAAAGTTTCATTTTTGTGCCTGTAAAGTGTAAGGCAAAAAAAACCAAGTTTGTCTCAGAAGAAATGTGAAAAATGCTACTGCAAAATGCGGTTTTTTAATGCATTTTTTGGCCCACTTTTTTCAATTTTTCGGCCACTTCGCGGCCAAATTTCAATTTTTTTCCGAAATTTTTTACAAAAAATAAATTTAAAGTGAGTAAAACCTAAACAAAAAAAATTATGCAGTCAAAAAACAATTTCAAACGTAATGCGCGATTGCGCGCGATCCTCTGAGATCTTGGCCTAAGAATGCAAACAACTGAAAGACTTAACAAATATTCTAAAAATTGAGTCAATGACAAAAGACGAGTCCCTTTGATGACTTGTACTTTGTGGTCTCATTAGTTGAAGAACAGTTACTATTGTTGGAAAGTCAACCTCTAATAATAGTTGAACCAAGGAGGGATCATCGTTTACTATAGTATGATACCTCCTTGGTTGAACATAAATGAATTAGAATAGCAACCAAGTGTCCTGAGTAATGCTATTGAATGGGTTGGAGTTTTTTTATTTTTTTTATTAAGACCGTGTTTTTTCATGAGGAAGATACTAGACATCTACTTTGTAGAATGTTATAAAATATTACTGTGGTGTATCCCCTGGTTTGGAGTGGTGTATTGCAATCAATATTGGGAGGTACCTGGTACCATTTGATCTTGTTTGCTCGGGCAAAGAGGTGCTATGCCAACATAACAATATACTGCCATTCTTGCATGGGTGAGAACGCAGGGAATCATGGGAAATTCTTGCGCTTTTCTCTCTGGCCTTGATCAAAATGCACTCCAGCCTTGATCAACTGCTAGTCTGGCCAACTGCCGAAGAAAAAAGTACTGCATAATTCCAGTCGGCACAGTTTGACCACCATATTCAGGGGCAGGTAAACCAGGGCATTGGCCCCGCTAAAGCCCTTCAGAAGTGGACAGGCTTTACAGGGAACAAAAGCTGGAGGCGCTTTCAGGGAATTAAGTTTTGGAGCCAGTGTGATCGATCATATAAATATTGAACAGTAATTGGGTTACTATGTAAATGGTAAAGGATGGGGGGAGGTCAAAGGGAAAGGGGGGTGGAGGAAGGGGTGTTCTGATGGAGTTTTGATTGGGAAAGATATCACTCGTTTGAGATTTTAGTAAGACTTAATCATGGTGTGGGGTTTATTGGACTTTATTGACAACATTTTGGCATGAGTGTATTGAAATGGATAAAATGTGATTGAATGATAGTACTATTATTAGATTTTGCCAGACTATTCAATGTTATTACTTAAACATTTATGACCTTACATGTACCCCATGATGCAATAAGTAAACAAATTCATAGTTGCTTATTACAACTTTACAACTCTTTAAAACGTTGTTTTGAAAGATTTTAAGACATGAAAATGGACTCACTTCGCCCTGTTCTTGCCAAACATTTTAGGCCATAATTTTAAAAGTGGTCTAAATTATGCCACCCATATCCACCAGACTTTTAACTAAGAGATAAATACTGTTGAATGTTGTGTTGCATACCAGTGATTCTACACGTAAAAGATCTAAGAATTTTACATGTCACAAAAACAAGTGATTAAATCCTTGATAAGTGAGAATTCATGAAGCTAGGTTTTGCTTATGCACCAACCCTTGAAAGTCACCTGTGTTCTTGGACTTTGATGATTGCTTTTAATTTATTTGGACAAGAGTAAATCATAGTATATTCTTGGAAAAGTGACAGGACTGATTTCCTCTGTTGAATTGCTTACTTAGAATATTTGATGCTATCCTCGTTATTGATAAAAAATATGCACTAAAGATGGTTCACCTGATTATTACCTGCAACTTTCTTTGAATTCTAGGAATGGTAAGTATGCATTGCGTCAGCATACCATTTAATAATTAAGTCCCTTGGATCTGTACCAATTATGGTAGGCCTAAACAAAATTGTTTGCTTGGCGTAACCCTACCGACCCTATTTTTAACCGCCGACCCTAAATATTTTTATTTTTTTGTGTGCAAAAAAAAGTTTGAAAACACATGTGAAACAAATATTTGCATTGGTGATGGTTTTCATCATTTTTACTGATTATGGTCATGAAACGCTGAATGCAAAACAGTAATTTAAGACGTCATACTTCGGTAACGTTAAAGGACTTGCAGGACATTCAAAATGAAAACCCCAAATAAAAGATGTGTTACCGAAAAAGTGAAGATGTGCCATTTGTTTTTGTATGGTGTCATATATTTTGTGTTCTTGGTATGTGAAACAAAAAAAAATCCGACCGACCTACCTACCCTATTTTTCTGTTATGCCAATCAAACATTTTTTTTTAGGCCTAATTGTAAACAACCCAAGTACCTGAACGTACGCTTTTACAACAGCGGCACACGCCAATTAGGGCGGTGCATTCACAAAAATACACAAGAAAATAAACTGCATACAAAATATAAACGTATTGATGCAAAAAAACAAAAATGGCAAGTTAAACCTAATATAATACAAATATACCAGGTTTAATGGCGAGTGGTGGGGTTGATGCAGATGCAGGTAGTACCCCTTTTAAAGTATCATTTACTCAGATTATGGACTGATGACTGGATAAGAAATTGGTGTGAAGGCATCTGGAAAATTACCATTAAGGGCATATATTTGTGACCACTGAAAATCTATAGCATAGAAATCCTGTTTGTAATGGGATTGTTCACAAAGCTTAGAATAACTTGAGTTCAGTATAAAATGCTGTAAATTTCCATTTCCAATGTACCACTGATGGTTCACTTCCTGACCAACAATTTGCCATGTTATGCACATGCCTTGTGATCTCTTTGCTGAGTACAAGTTGATTTTCCCCATAGTCTGAACATGTTGCCAGCCCCTGGGAAGAGAGTAATCAGGCCCTAAAAATAACTGGCAGGTCATTTTACATGGGATGATGCAAGTAGAAAGCCAAATTGCAGTGTTTAATCCAAGAATGGAACCATTTTTAATCGTTTGTATCTTTAAGGAACCCCTATTGGCAATGGGCTATTGCCAGTCCCCAAAACAGGGCTTGATTTAGTGGTTTTTTACATGCACAAATGCATGTTACTTTGGCTCTGCATGTATATTTAATTTTCTAAATCGAGCAGAGCCTTGCCCCAAAATGACACCCCTCCCCCACACCCTAAAACTAATTTGTTTCCACATTTTTGCAATTTCCCACATGGTAGCCTATAACTTGCCCTTGAAAATAATGGAATGTACCTACTACCTAAATTCCAACAAAGACCAGTGGTTACTTCACACTAGTGTTCACCCACTTGGAAAGAGTTCAAAGTTGAAGAGTATTGTTAAAGGAGTGCATTGTTGCAGAATTAATAGCCAATGTGGAGAGCAGAGGGGTTAGAGGAGGAAATACAATTGAATAGGTTTTTTGTCCAGTCTGAATACCATTATGCGGTTCCTGACTTGCGATTGCCAATACAATTTTTGTAGACGAATAGACCTGTATTTAATACTTTTTGAAGGCTGCGGTGGGTTAAATAACTATGTGTGCCTATAATATTAATGGCGAAGTAGAAAATGCTGGCCAAGTTAGTGCCATGACAGACAATTAGGGCGGTGGTGTGTGCTGTGCAATGTGCATGTACTCACATTGCACTACTTGCTGTAATTTGCATGCAGCCCAGACATTCTAGGACTGGTTTTCTGCCAAGCAGGCATACTTCAAATATACTGTGCTCACAAAAAGGACCTACGTGTATGTAGTTACGGGGTGGATGTACTGTAATATCATATAAATGTAACCCTTTTCAATACTTACGTACTAGTACCTGTGATGAATTGTGAAATTTTACTTTGCCCAAGGCAAGCTTAATTCAGGAAGCATTTTGCATAAATTGTATTTTTCTGGTGGGAAAAGAAACCAATATTTATGACAATGCAAGATTTTATGAAGGATAAAAATCCTAACAAGAAATAGACAATGACGCAAATTAAAATGTAGGTACTTGTTTGATTTCTAAAAAGTCGTAAACCCTGGAACATTCTAGCTGAGGTAGTAGTTGTACACAAACAATCTTGGCCTTGATTTCTTTTTAAGACAATGAAAAACTACATACAACCCTGGCGAAGTCCAATGGAGCGTAACAGTAGTGCAAAACAAAAACTTGGCTTTTCCAAATAAAATAAGCAGCAATCCTTGAACCTTCCAACATTTCTAATCATTCTGAGAACTTGAGGGGTTGAATTCAGATGACATTGCACTTTTATCCTGGGAATGTAAAGTGGCTGATAAGCTCAGAGCGTTCTTGGAGTGTATTCTAGCCAGTTAACATGGCCCCCAGAGGCAGGACCTATTGCCCTCACACCTGCTATAGTTGGTTGGCTGGGGGATTTCCGCTAACCATAGCAAAGAGCACTTCAAAGTGACTCAACTTTACCATGCTATGACCATTTTTTGTTGGCTTGCTTTAGGCTGATACGGCTTAACCCTGTCAACTGGACTTGCAAAGAGTGTCTTGAAAGTAATATTTTTTAATTCCTGCATGTCAATTTAAAGAACTAGAGAATATTCATAGCTAGGCCACATATTATGAAAAGTACAAATTGTCTCTTCAACATTCCATCATGTAGTGTTGTAGAGATTGTTTTTCTAACGAAGTGTTATTAGCATCTGGGGAACTACCACATACTGACAATAGTGAGGCCAATAACCTACCAAGATGCATGGTTCAAGTTCACTCATTGTTATTGTTTCTAGCTAAAATGGCGATGTTTGAAAGATTTTTTTATTGGTAACCAAAGTTTGTTTACATGTATCCCAGGGTGGTTCATGACTTTTAATTTTGTTTTCTTGTGTCCTTTCTTTTAACAGCTGAGAGAACGTGCCGTTCAGACCAATTTAGCTGAAAAAAAAAAAAAAAAAAAAGTGGCTGAATCTAGCAAAATATGACATCAACTGCATAGCAAAATGGGTGATGGTGCTGTCTTACACACAGCTCGTCTTCCATCACTCTCGTGTGAAAATAACATGGGGACTGCTTGAAAACAAATCAGCAAACAGTCAGAACTTGATATTATTGTGTAAGTAATCTTAGCTTCTCCCGTTGTATTTTGCTTGGTATGTGGTAAATTAAGGGTCGATTTGGGCACAATCTATAACGATTCTGAGCTTACCATATCGCTTAAAAGGTGTTAAAAATGCGCACCAAATAGCTTCGATTGCAACTCGATTTTTCAAAAAGCTTCAGCTTCTGAGGGGGGGAGATCCCCCTCAAACAACCCCCCTGTTGCCGCTAACACTCCGCGATGTCTGCAAAACAGCCGTATAAGTCGCGGGAAATCTTGACTTCCTTGCCGGGAAAAATTTATTTTTTCCAGCCGTGGTGGCTGATAAGCTGAGCATTCTTGGAGTGTATTCTAGCCAGTTAACATGGCCCCCAGTGGCAGGACCTATTGCCCTCACACCTGCTATAGTTGGTTGGCTGGGGGATTTCCGTTAACCATAGCAAAGAGCGCTTCAAAGTGACTCAACTTTACCATGCTATGACCATTTTTTGCGGGCTTGCTTTAGGCTGATATGGCTTAACCCCGTCAACTGGACTTGCAAAGAGTGTCTTGAAAGTAATATTTTTTAATTCCTGCATGTCAATTTAAAGAACTAGAGAATATTCATAGCTGGGCCACACATTATGAAAAGTACAAATTGTCTCTTCAACATTCCATCATGTAGTGTTGTAGAGATTGTTTTTCTAACGAAGTGTTATTAGCATCTGGGGAACTACCACATACTGACAATAGTGAGGCCAATAACCTACCAAGATGCATGGTTCAAGTTCACTCATTGTTATTGTTTCTAGCTAAAATGGCGATGTTTGAAAGATTTTTTTATTGGTAACCAAAGTTTGTTTACATGTATCCCAGGGTGGTTCATGACTTTTAATTTTGTTTTCTTGTGTCCTTTCTTTTAACAGCTGAGAGAACGTGCCGTTCAGACCAATTTAGCTGTGGATTTGGCGACCCTTGCATCCCTCCAACATGGCAGTGTGATCATGATGCCGACTGTCCCAATGGAATAGATGAACAAGGATGTGGTATGTTATTATTGCTTTGTTTAGTAAATTAAATCTAATTCAAACTCCTTAAGTTGTGTGATTTCCTTGTGTTTGATTTCCTGTGTATTTTTTTACTACTATTTCTTTTTGTATTCAAGTTTTTGCATTTCTGCTTAGGCCAAAACAAATTGCTTGTTCACTATTTTTTGGAAATCGAATAAACTCGGTCTTAATAAGTGTTAAATGTTTCTTTGGAATACAAATCTTAAACAAATGTAAATATTTATATATTCTCAACAAACGCAGAAAATCTAACATGCCGCGCAGACGAATTCACCTGTGGAAATGGCAAATGCATCACACTGAGGTGGCACTGTGACCAAGAGGATGATTGCGGTGATAGCTCTGATGAGGCCAACTGTCCTGAACCCACATGTGCTGCAGGTGACTTCATGTGCCCCGACACCAGCACCTGCATCCCTGACCGATGGGTGTGCGACGGAGACTACGACTGCCGCGATGGTGCCGACGAGTCCCAGGAGCAGTGTGGTACAGAGCCTCCGAACGCTTGTGGCAGCCGTGACTTTATGTGCAGCAGCGGAACTTGCATCCATGTGTCTTGGAAATGTGACGGCGACAGTGACTGTCCGGACAATTCAGATGAAACTTTGCCAGAATGTGGTAAGTGTTAGTCGTAAACTCGTTCAGATGGGAGTACTGGCCAATGGTTGCAGACCTGTAGTCTGTTTCTCAAATGGCAGCTAAATTTTGTGTAGAGTGGAACTGGACACAGAAAATCCAAACTTGACACTCCATTGTTTCCAATACCTACCAACTTGTTTACCATGATGAATAACGTTTGAAGCCAGAAAATTTTTTTACTGGTTTGTAGGAGTCCCAATTATGGGTTTTACCCATTTCTAGTTCTTTAGCCCAAGTGGATAATTGGTGTATCTGAGAGATGATGCAAATTTTTCTGGCATAATCTCGCCCAACAAGTTTGTAGTGGGGAAAGCTATTGCAGTAGGCCACATCGGGGTGTATTGGAGTCAAGCCCACAATACACCAATTTGGGAAAATTTCAGCGCAGCAGGTTCATGGGTTTTTTGTGGGATCACATCAACCCATAAAAACCCTGGCTTTTACTCATTTTATTAGTACTTGGGTATTTTTAGCATGGGCATGAAATGTGCCATGTCCTTAAGTTAAACATTTGGAACACTTATCCCCGAGTACCGACATGCATTTAGTACAATACAGTATAGGCACATTACAATGCATTATGGGATTGGTTCAAAACACCTGGATACCAATGTTTCACTGATAACAAATAAAATGCTACATAGAGGTGTGTGCATGTGTCTGTCAACTTTAAAAGATAAAAAAAAATAAAAAATTGGTGCCTGTTCAAACTTAGTTGCATGTGAAGTTAAGTGAGCATACATGTATACTTGTATCAGTCTTTTGGTACGAAGTAGAATAGAAAATGTCAAAATCGAAACATCCGCCTTTAGGTAGAAATAAAAGCAAACCTTCAGTTGTGCATTTTTCTAATTGTCAAATTAAATTTTTAATTTTAAACAGTTGCTCAAGAGACGTGTGCAAGCTACCAGTTTACGTGCGACAATGGCCAATGCGTGGATGGAACCAAAGAATGCAACAGTATTCGTGACTGTGTGGACGGATCAGATGAAAGCCCCAGCAGATGTTCTCGTAAGTTTCGTTTAAAAAAAATTGCGAATTGGATGAATAAAGCTGGCCACCTTTGCGACAGTAGTACTGTAACAATATTTAGCAAATTTTCAATTAGACTTAAATATCGCAATGTACCCAGCAAACTGCCGTCATAGTTAACAAATTTTCTAAAGTTGGATTAATTGGTTTTTTCCCTTGCAGCTCCAACACCAGAGTGCGATAGCCACACCCATTACCAGTGTAACAACGGCGACTGCATCGAGTTGAACAAGGTTTGCGATGGAAACAATGACTGTGGAGACTGGGGAGATGAACCACTTGGAACAGTATGCTGTAAGTTGAATTAGTGGGATAGTTTGTTAGGCACTTAAGATTGATGTCGCACATGATTTGTCAAATAAGAAATTATCCATTTTTACTAGTCGTCCAATGCAATTGGAAGACCTTATGTCAGCATGATTTGTCCTTTCAAACATTAAGTATGGCTTGTATCTTTTGACTTTGTTCACTCACTGTAGCTTTTTGGTGAAGTGATGGATCAAGTTCATACTTGGTATGCTTATACATTGCATTTAAGACAAGGGGTCCTATGTGGAGTAACAAATGAGGTCAAAGGTCATTCAGGAGTCACTTAGGGTCATTACATTGCTCTACACTTATTCATTGACCACATAATCAGGCAACCTATATAGGACTGCTGTTCCTTTTTTTTATCCAAGTGCAAAAATGTGAACCAAGTTTTACAAATTAATTGGCTGTAACCCTGCCCACTATAGAAGAGCACCCGAAATCACAATTTTGGCCTTCTGAATCAAAGGAAAAAACAAAATTGATCTCCATTTTGCTTAGTAAGGCATAATTACTGGTTACAGTTAAATTTAAAGACATAGCAACTCTAATATTGGGTCCATGGCAAATCATGTGGGGTTCCCTACAACTTTAATTAGGGAAAGATGTTACCAAACCTTTTTAAAAAAACACTCAAAAATTAAACGAATTTTCTAAATGCAACATTTCCTTTGTTTTCTCCAGCTATTGATGAATGTCAAACTAACAACGGTGGGTGTGATCAAAATTGCCACAATCTTCCCAATGGCTACTACTGCAGCTGTGATGAAGGTTATGAACTGCAAAACAACCGTACATGCGTTGATATCAACGAGTGCAAGGCCACTGTACCCCCATGCAGCCAAACATGCCACAACACCGAGGGTAGTTTCACATGCAAATGCAGCGAAGGATTCTTCATGGAGTCAGACTTGAGAACCTGCAAGGCCAGCGGTCCAACCCCACTCATTGTCTTTTCCAACCGTAATGACATTAGAGAGTTCAACATTTTTACCAACGAATACCGCCTGCTTTTTGATGACCTCCGAAGTGCTGTAGCTCTAGACTATCATGTGCCTAGTAATAGATTGTACTGGACTGACGTCCTTGATGAACAAATTCAATGGTAAATTTATGAATTGTTTCATTAACCCTTTCCTTACAACTTACACGGATTAAATGCTTGAGCAGCATGCAAAGGCAACCATGCCCTTTGTTTCCTCTCGGCCATCTACCATAACTATCTCTTGAGCCTTACTTCCGAGAGGCATGGAAGTTGATGTGAAATATGCCCTACCCTCAGAAATGCTCCATATCTTTGGAAAGGCAACCTAAATGAACCAGTTGAGGTTCTTGCCCAACAAGCAAGAAAAGGCACTCTGTTTTTCTTTTTTGACTAACAAATGGATATGTTCTTTTCTACAGTGGAGACATCCACCAGCTTGGCAGTGCAGCTGGACACCATGTTGTTGCAGAGGTACAAACTGCAGACGGCGTTGCAGTAGACTGGATCCATAGCAACCTGTACTGGACAGACACCGGTGAAGATGCCATCAGTGTAGCCAGCCTGGATGGTGAAAAGAGGAAAAGACTGATTGAGAATGGTTTGGATGAGCCAAGGGCTATCGTGCTTGACCCACGAACTGGGTAAGTCTTTAGTGCTGCACTAGAATGTTTGATACCAGGGGAGGGCGGCCCAGAAATCCAAATTTCAGACGTCACCATTGGTTTAACACGTAAAAGCGAAATCTTGATAAAAAAAATCTGAATTTTTTATGTTGTCAAGGAATATTTTTCTTATTCCAAAACCGTTGGAGTTGAAGAATCAACTCCACTGGAATTTTTTGTCTGAATAACGAACAAGGACAAGGTTGTATGTGGGTCATGGGTACACCCATGACTGACCCACATCAAAGTACCCAAATTGGTTGTGGTTTGCACTCACTATTGCTGTAATTTCTTTCACATTTTTGGTGAGTTGCTATAATGAGGCTTGGCCGCCACCGCCTGTTTGATACCAAATTACAGCTGTTTACGTTGAAGCATGTATTCTGATCTTCCTAGTACTCTTCCAGCCTATAATTAAATGCCCGCTATGTAATTTTCCCTTTCCAATAGATTCATGTTCTGGACTGACTGGGGTGCAGAGCCTAGGATTGAGCGCGCAGGAATGAACGGCATGGCACGACAGGCTATTGTTACCAGGGACATGATGTGGCCAAATGGTCTCTCCATCGACTACTTCTCGGAACTCCTCTACTGGGTGGATGCCAAGATGCACACTCTCAGCAGCTGCGATTTTGATGGTATGAACAGACGCACCTTGATCAACTCGGACAGCATCCTACCACATCCTTTCTCTGTGGCCGTTTTGAGGACTTTGTCTACTGGACTGACTGGGAGAAGGCTGCTATTATGAGGGCAAAGAAATTTGACGGCACAGAAAGAAATACACTACTTGCCCACCTGTACAACCCTATGGACCTGCGCATTATGCACCCTGTTTTACAGTCAAACTGTGAGTGCTTTATTTTTTAATTAAATCATGTTTTTAAAGATGGGTGATCCAATTGACAATCTTGTCCACTCACTTTACTCCAAAATTGAGATTTGGTATAGGAAGAAAGTTCATATTTGACTCATTATCCAAGTGAAATGCAAGTCCCAGAAAATGTTTTCTTTTGATGTCATGAACAAAAGCGTCTCCAAATGTGGTATACCACATTAACACTTGCAGGGCAATTTAGTGCTCATTTTTGCTTCTACTATCCACACAGCTGAACCATTTTAACTCAAAATTTGTAATTAGATGTTTATGCTTCTATGTGAGGGGGAAAATAAGTCTGGCCTTGATCAGATCACCCACCTTTAACTTGTTCAATGTCTTAAAGCTTGTAAATGTTTGCCTCTTGCCATCTTCAAATTTTAAGTAAATGACTGTAAGGAGAAGTGGAAGGATGTAACCAACTAACCTTGGCTTTCATGTTTATTTTCAGTTTCTGAAAACCACTGCGGAACCAACAATGGCGGTTGCTCTCACCTCTGCGTAGTTGCCCCACAACTTTCCGAGCATTCTGCCCGCTACAGCTGCCTTTGCCCCGACGGCCAAGATCTCACAGATGACGGCCACACCTGCACTGGCCATACACCCCATCCATCATTGCTTACCACCACACCAGCTCCCACCAAAGGCTCTAACAAAGGACCCAACAAAGGACCTAATAAGCCAGGCTCCCATAACTCGGGCCCACAACCTACTGGTGTTACAGCAACTCGTAGCAACTCTGAAAGCACCATCATTGCTGTTGTAGTAATAAGCATCATTGTCCTAGTTATCTTCATCATTGCCATTGCTGTATTCATATTATGGAGGTAAGTTCAGTTGTCATCACATTCTAATCCGCTAGAGCTGAAGGGAAAAATTAAGAAAATTTATGCTTAGTAATCGAAGGTGGTGTTGCTGAAATCACTCACAACCTTAATATAATTTTGCTAATTGATGTTTCATGTCAATTATATTGTTTTTAGCTCATAATTTAGCTTGCATTTCAAATGCGTAATTCCCACTTTGGCCGAGTGGATCAAATTGAGTCGCATAATAAGCTGAGAAAGATATCTTAATATTTTTACAGTTTGTCAGTTAGTGTGATTACATAGAATCCAGTTGCTTAACCACAATCGCCATAGTTTCACTACCTCTGGTGTAAAGAAAAATAACTACCTTTAATATTAATAGGTGTAAAAAAAAAAATAAATTAATCTATTGGGGATCAAAATCTTCTACAGAATACTTTAAGGCTGGTTTTCTGAAAGGGAGTCTTAACTTTAGAACTGGGTTTAAACCAGGGTTAGTCCTACGAGTGGAACTGATTTCCTTTCCAAAAACTTAAAGTTAAATGTAACTGGTGAGGAAATTTCTCACCCGTAAAAGCACTTTTTTAGTGTTGGAAGGAAAAAGCCCACTCATATAGGACTAACCCTGGTTTAAACCCAGGTCTAAAGTTAGACTCCCTATCAGAATACCAGCTATCATGTACAAAGATGGAGCTCGGTTGCCATTGCTCCTAAGCAATGTATGTAGAAACGTGTTGGTGTGTTGGTATAAAGAATGTGAATGTGTACATGGTGATAATAGGCATATTATATAAACTCATTGTAACAATAGAATTTTTATTTTCCTGTACGGTTCAGAATATTTATTGCTCATGCATTTAACCACTATTTACCAGTAGCATTTTACATGTATACATTGTACTCTTTTTCTACATCCGTCAACCCCATGAACGACGAGCCTATCCATGCGCAAGTGAAATTGTACATCGACAACCTATGCAGGGGTTGAGTTTGTACGTTTTTCTTATTCATTTTCCTTAACCAAACCAAAAAAATTGCACTGAGTATGTGTGTAATGCATGTCTGTTAATCGCTTGGGCAAATGATGGCTTCTATCTCAACCAACATTATTGCTGCTATATCTTTTTGTTGGCTATCAGGGTACCCACAGGGTTTTAGCGATTCTTTAGAGAAAACTTTTAAAACTGAAACACTTTGTTTAAAGTAACTGGTTTCTATACGGCGTTTGTTAAACCCTTTCCAAGAATGACGGGTTTGAAGACCAAACGCTAAAAAAATTGCTCACATATGGCCAGCAATCAAGTGTGTTTTATAGAGCAAATATGACTAAAGCATGCCTATTGTCATGGAAGTGGTGACTTTTCTGTGCTATTTAAGTTTACTGGGCCTAAGGGGGATGCACCATTACATGTTATCAAGATACATGGAAGTTTATATTTAAACAAAATTGTCAACTATTGAAGCAATTTAGCTCGACTGATTAGTGAGTTAAACAAAATTCCCACCCAACTCTAAAACTTGTACTCGTGATGTGAATAATTAATTTTGCTGAGCTGGCAGACCCAACTTCCATCTTCCCGAAATAGGTAATGATGCGTCCCCCATGGCTTTAGTCATTAGTGGTCTTAAAAAACATTTTGCTCGGTATTCCTATGATTAAAACAAGGAAATATTAATATTCTTTGGCATTGCATTTCTGCTGTATGTAGGACTAGTGAGTGGATGTGTGCAGTGAATGCTTTAATATTAGGCATGTGACTCTCCCTATTCAAAGCAGACTGGTAATATCTTTTAATGCTTTAAAGGGAATAGTAATACAAAAAAGCTATCCTATTCATGTGGGGGGTAGTGCAAGGGGAAGCTGGAAGTAAGACTGATTCCCACAAAATTTTCCAAAAATCTGGAAAAGGAATCTGGTCAGTACCTCCCAAAACCTGATTCAGACATTTTTCACTTTAAGGTATATGACTTCATGTTGGTGTTTTCTGTGGAAATATTTAAATAGTTTATAGGGGATGTATAAGTTGAACATTTTCCCATTCAATTGTGACGCATAGTTTTGTAACAGTATCAAAGTCAGCCAACTAAAGTTTAATAGGAATCAAAACTGTCAAGGAAGCAAGTTATTAGAAGGTAATACATTCCACCATAGAAAGCCTTGCTAAACATTTTTAAATGTGCAGGTATTGAATTTGTCAATTTTGATGTATATAAATAAAACCAAAAGATGCAATTTTTCAGTTGAGTGTTAAGGAAAAAGCCCACTCATATAGGACGACCCTGGGTTTATTAAACCAAGGTCTAAAGTTGACTCCTATTCAGAATACCAGCTATCATGTACAAAGCTGGAGCTCAGTTGCCATTGCCTCCTATCTAAGCAATGTATGTCGAAACGTGTTGGGGTGTTGGTATAAAGAATGTGAATGGTACTGGTGATAATAGGATATTTTAAAATAATTGTAACAATAGAATTTTTTTTTTCCTGTACGGTTCAGAATATTTATTGCTCATGCATTAACCATATTTACCAGTAGCATTTTACAGGTATACATGGACTCTTTTTTACATCGTCAAACCCATGAAAAGACGAGCCTATCCATGCGCAAGTGAAATTGTACATCGACAACCTATGGGGGTGAGTTTGTACGTTTTTCTTATTCATTTTCCTTAACAAACCAAAAAAAAAATTGCACTGAGTTGTGTGTAATGCATGTCTGTTAATCGCTTGGGCAAATGATGGCTTCTATCTCAACCAAACATTATGCTGCATATCTTTTGTTGGCTATCAGGGTACCCACAGGGTTTTAGTGATTCTTTAGAGAAAACTTTTAAAACTGAACCAACTTTGTTAAGTAACGGTTTCTATAGCGTTGTTAAAACCTTTCCAAGAATGACGGGTTTGAAGACCAAACGCGAAAAAAATTGCTCATATATGGCCAGCAATCAAGTGTGCTTTATAGAGCAAATATGACAAAGCATGCCTAGTGTCATGGAAGTGTTGACTTTTCTGTGATATTTAAACACTAGTTACCGAAAGGGGGGGTGGTTACCACCCCCTTCGGTTTTTTCCCCGCTTGTAAAACCCCCTTTTTGTGCCAAATTATTTAATGTAATTGTCAAGACATGTTCTGCTCATTTTAATCCAAAACACAAAATACACCAGGGTATAGGTAAGAAAGGGTGATCCCCTAAGTGATCGATAGGGGGTGGTAAACCACACCCCCCCTCCGGAAGAGAAGGACCAACATGCCTAACACAACTCACAGGAACATCACAGACCCTTGAGTTTGGTACCAATAGATAGCTATGTTCTCCTCTTCCATTGATACACAAAATGAGTACCAAACATGCCTAAGCATTACGTCAGTGACGTCATAAAGTTCGCATGTCAGCAAACTGCCATTTCCATAGACCACAACAGTGAAAAATTCAACGTTTTCGCAAAAAGGCTTGGAAAATCAGATCTGCGGTTTTTGGACTCTACTTGATGGGAAATGATAGCTTTATATAATGAGACCATTCTTAGAGCGTAATGGGTGTTTGAGCGCTAAAATTGCAAAATATCAATTTTCCCACCCTATATTCAGTATTTTAGTACTTTCCTCACATATGACGTCCATGGTGACGTCATAATGGGGTTTAGTACTTATTTTGGTACCAATGGAAAATGGTGTTCAGTAACGAAAAAATCACAGGGGTGGGAACACCCCCCCTTCGGGAGTTTTGTTACAAAAAATGGCTCCAGTAGACGAGGGTTAAGTTTACTGGGCCTAAGGGGGATGAACCATTACATGTCTCAAGATACATGGACGTTATATTTAAAAAAATTGTCAACATATGAAGCAATTTAGCTCGACTGATTCATGAGTTAAACAAAATTCCCACCCAACTCTAAAACTTGTCACGCGTATGTGGAATAATTAATTTTGCCGCTGAGCTGGCAGACCCAACTTCATATTCCCGAATAGGGAATGATGCGTCCCCCATGGCTTTAGTCATTGTGGTCTTTAAAAAATTTTGCTCGGTATTCCTATGATTAAAAAACAACGAAATATTAATATTCTTGGCATGCATTTCTGCGGTATGTAGGACTAGTGGTGGATGGTGCAGTGAATGCTTAATATTAGGCATGTAACTCTCCCTATTCAAGCAGACTGGTAATATCTTTTAATGCTTTAAAGGGAAATAGTAATACACAAAAGCTATCCTATTCATGTGGGGGGTAGCTTTGGCAAGGGGAAGCTGGAAGTAAGACTGATTCCCACAAAATTTACCAAAAATCTGGAAAAGGGAAATCTGGTCAGTACATCCCAAAAACTGATTCGGACATTTTTCACTTTAAGGTATGACTTCATGTTGGGTTTTATGTGGAAATATTTAAATAGTTTATAGGGGTTGTATAAGTTGAACATTTTCCCATTCATGTGGAGCATTAGTTTTGATAACCGTATGCAAAGTCAGCAAAACTAAAGTTTAATCAGGAAGCAAAACTGTCAAAGGAAACGCAAGTTCTTAGAAGGTAATACATTCCACCATAGAAAGGCCTTGCTAAACATTTGTAAAATGTGGTATGAATTGTCAAGTTGATAATAGAATAAAAACCAAAAGATGCAATTTTTCGTTGAGTGTTAATGAAAAAGCCTGTATTGTTGGTGTTCCTATTACGCATTCAGTTAAGAAAAAAAATGTGGGACCAGTGTTCTATGGTCATTAACAAATGGAACCTTTTCCTTTTGATTTTTGTTTAGGGTAGTATGGATGTGAGCAAACTGTATCCTAAATTGTTTTTTGGAACCCCTGTTCACAGTGTCATTGCACAACAGATAATACTGTTACATAAAATTACTGACCGAGATTCTCTTTCCTTTGCATTTGCTCGCAACAAGACACTTCCGGGAATGGAAAGCAGCGAGTACAAAACATAGACAGTGCCATGAGTTGGTATTAACATAATCTTGTTGAGATGCAAGCTTGTTCAAGTGCATAACTTCAAATTTTGGAAACGCTCTGTTGTGTGCTTTCAGAATCCGTAGGAGGGGCAATGTCCTGTGCCGTGATATCTGTGACTTGAAGCGAAGCCGCCTATTCTGTTTAATACGCGATTCGCCAATGGCGTCCAACCTACTCACTTCAAGCGGCATTCCACTGGTATGACAATGTCTGCTTTTTCAGCACAGTAAATGACGCAAGGCGAATTTTGCCACCAAGAAATTGTAGTTGAAATTCTAGTTAATGACTTGTATGTTACAGTTGAAATATGATAGGCCCCTAATGGCTATTTAAGGCATTGTTACATTTGTGTATGCTTGCTGTAAACCCGACAGTTGAGAAATGATGAATAAATTGGATTTTCAAATAAAATGTATTTTTCTTGTGTTTGATTTCCTTGCTTGTTATGAACATATACTATACTAGTATAACAGAAAATAATGCGGGACGGGTGGTGGGGACCGTTGGCAGAAACAAAACTATAAAATAGTATTGGAACATTTTTTGTGTTTATTCAAAAGAAGCAATCTAAATGGGAAATGGAGTTTTATCTATATGAAAATACTACCTTTGACACAATGGATGTCCCAAAATCTCGTTGCACCTTTAAAGCGGATGACCCAGAAAAAGTATGTAAAATTTCAATCTTGATGGAATGGGCCTTCCTTAGCCCAACACCCATCGTAAAATTTTACGCCGATTATTTGAAACTAGTTTTTATTGCGAGCTAAAAACGTGTGATTTTGAATCCCATAAAGTACTCTATAAAATTAATATTGGTCAACAAAGCAAAACCAAATATCATTTAGCCTTAAGATTTAAACAGGGTAAGAGAAAAAAATAAGTTTCAATACCAAATTTTGAACCAATTGTATTTTCTCAAGCTGGGATATTTATTCCACTACAAAAAATCATCTCAAAAGTTAATCCGCTTTTGATCTATATTTTCCAAAGTTCGAGGAAAATTCAAGCACTTATGTAATTGATTTAGGCCAAGAAAAAAACTCTCGAAGACCGCGTGCCGCGCGCATTTTGTGTGAATATTGGTGTTTTAGCGATTTAAAAAAAATAGGGAAAATACAAAGTGGGTCAAAAAATGATGTTCCCTTTTTTTTGCCTAATTAAAAGTAAAATAGCATTATTAAAAGTATACCGAAACTTTGTTTCTATACTAAATCGCCGATATCTCAAAAGTGAATTTTAACATGTCATTGTCGCAAGGATTTTCTCAAACGATTTAGACCGAGAGATGGGATGAAAAGCAAATTAAGGACTAATTGGACTATGCATTGAACTAGAATAATGCCATTAGCTCCATGAGAACTTGAGTAGTTCCAATGCAAAGTCAAATAAGATTGTTTTGGCCTTTTTTATCCCATTCTAGATAAATACTTGCGACAACGATGACATGTCTTCAAAAAAATTACATTTGCGATAGATATCCGCAATTTAGTCTAGAAACAGTGTATTTTCGTAAAGTCGGCCTACATCAAAGTGCCAAGAAGACTGAATATAGGACTGTCAATGAGGAAGACGATCATAACCTATCTGAACACAAAAAAAAAAAAAGCAGATGGTAAGCCAACTCAAAGAGGTCAAGGACTTTCAAGTATCTAGGGTCCTATTTGCCAACAGCACGAAAGACTTCCTGTCACGCAAAGGACAAGCTTGGAATCCTGCAATAAACGACACCCATTATGGCAAATCTGGTATCTCCAATTTCAACCAAGCTGAAATTCTCTAGAGCCTGTGTAGAGAGTATACTGTTATATGGATCTGAGACCTGGACCATGAGAAAGAGAAAGGGCTACAGGATAGACTGGATGGCAACCTCACCAAGTTTCTTATTGCGAGTACAAAACATATCTGGCGCGAGCACAAGACCCCCCCCCCCCCCCCCCCAAAGCACAGATATATGGAGATATGCTTCCAATTTCATCTTCTTGTTGCCCACGCCGTGCACGATTTGCGGTCACTGTCCTCGTGCGATTTGACCAAGTAGTCTCAGAGTCACAGTGTTGGAAGTTACCATGCCAAATCAGGGGTCGTCGCCCCTTAAACTACATTGATGTGATTGCTGAAGACATCCAGCAGGATCATCTGACATCCCAACCTAATGACAAACAGGGAACATTGGCGCTCATAGGTTGAACAGCATCTCGGCTGCGGACGTTTTTAGATAGAGATAGATTAGAAATGCTATTTTAATTTATACAATTGAAAGTGTTTGATTTTTTCACAAATTGTGGAAATTCGAGATTCAATAAGCTTATTTCACATGTTTACTTTTTGAGTATGTTTTTAAAGTGACAAAAAAATAAAATAAATATCGCAGATTGAGAAAAAATACGTAGAAATAGCTTAAGGAAAGTTAATTTTCGACCCATAACTTTTGAACAGAAGCTGCGATTGTTGGTCAAACAAAAATCAATAGAAGGGTATTTGTGTCCTTCAATTTCAGTTTTTAGTTTTAGCCTTCTGAAGGGGAGGGGGAATTCCCATCTTAAAGCAATTAAGTACCACAATTGTTCTGGTATTGTAGATAAATTTCAATTGGTATTATTATAAAGTAAATTAAAAAAGTTCAAATCATGATTCTCTATGAATGGTAATAGACCTTTGGGTTAGTCCTCATTCCATCCACACCCAGTTATCTGCGCCTGTCCAATGCTAATATCCGGGTCTCTACCATCTCAGCGCGTCTGGTGCGGTAATCGATCGACAAATTTTAAAAAGGGACACTAATAAACAATGCACTATAGACGCCAGTTTTTTCAGGTCAGATCAAGAAAATTTAAATGTCTCAGCATTGTTAGCTCCTTGTTTTAAAATTTTAGGCTGAACATTGAGCAAAGTGCCACACAAACTAGTATTTAGATGGCCATGATTTAAAAACATTTAACCCTTTAGAAATGCTATAACGTTAATATCTGAAACACAAGTTTCTGCATTGCAATGTGAACAAACGGAATCCTCCTCTAGTTTTCGTGGGATGAAGGGAATCCGACTGGTGTTCAAAAGTTTTTGTTTGGCATCGTAGATCCTAACCTTATAAGAGATTAGAAGAAGGGCGGTTCTCGAACCACAAGGTCCCGTCCTGCGTTTCGCGCATAGCTGTAAGACAAAGAGCAGCAGACCACCTTGCAATTGTAGGAATAACAGGGGTGGTTTTCCAAAAAGTTATCAAGCCATACAGTTGGAGGATTGGCAGATCTCCCCTCCCACCCCCACCCCACCCCCTCCCCAACACCCACAACCCCCCCCCGCCCCAACATCCACAACACCCCCCCCACACCCCCTCGCAACACCCCACCCCCTCCCACCACCCGGCCCGCAACACCCCACTCTCCCACACGCCGCAACACAAACCCCAGCCCCTCCCCAACCCGCCGCAACCCCCCACACCCTCCCCAACACCCCAACACCCCATACCCCTCCCAACACAACCCCCATACCCTCCCAACCCCTCCGCAACATCCACCCACCCCCTCCCCAACACCCCATACCCCTCCCACCCCGCAACACCCCATCCCCCTCCCACCAACACCCTTCAAACACCCCCCCCCTCCCAACACCCCAAAACAAAACAAACCCCTCCACACACCCCACACCCTCCTCAACCCACATCCTCAACACCCCACCGCCCTCCCCAACACTCCCCTCCCGCCTCGCCCCTCCCCACCCGTTGCGCACCCCACCCCATCCGCAACGACCCCCTCACACCCTACCCCCTCCTCATCACCAGTCAACACCTCACTAACACCCCACCCACTTCCTCAAGCACTACACCCCACCCCCCTTCCCAACACCCCACCCCACCCCTCCCCACCCTCCCGCAACACCCCCCCCCCTCCCCAACATCCGCACAATCCCCCCCCACCACACCACACTTTCACCCCCCACCCCCTCCCCACACCCCCGCAACGCCCCACTCCCCAACACGCCGCAACCCCCACCCCAACCACCCGCACACCCCACCCCCCTCCCAACACTCCCATACCCCTTCCCCGTTCCCCCAACACCCGCATACCCTTTACCCACCCCCCTCAACCACCACCCCCCCCAACACCCCAATAACCCCCTCCCCAACACACTGCAACAACAGACCCCCCCTCTGGCAACAAAAAAACCCCTCCCCCTCCCTCCCACACTCCTGCAACACTCCACCCCATCCCCCGGCACACACCCCCGCAACACCCCCTCGCCCCTCCCCACCACTTGGCATCAACCCCACCCTCCCCAACCACCATACCTCACTCCTCCGCCACACCCTTCAAACACCCCCACCCCTCCAAACACCCCTCCCCCACAACGCCCACACCCCACCACACCAGCACCTCGCTCCCAACCCCACCATCCCCTCCCAACACCGGCAAAGCCGAGGGAAATCCTTCCCCACTCCCCCTTCAAACCCCCTCCCGCACCACCCTTCAACATCCCACAGAGAGAGCACCCTACCCCCGTCACCCAACACGATCCAACAACAAACACCCCTCAACACTCCTCCACAAAACACCCCACTCCCTCCCCAACCTCCCATTCCCACTGCGCCCAACACACTCTCATCACCCACCCCATCCCCAACCCCCTCACCCCCAACCCCCCTCCTCAAACATCCATATTTAGGCACCCGCACCCGCCTGCCCCTCAATACCCCACCCCTCCCCCAATTAAAATAAAAACACTCCACCCCTCCCCCACAACCCACCCCCACCCCAACACCCTTGCGCCCCCCCTCCCCCAACACCCCTCAGACAACCCTACCCCCCCCAATCCCTCCAACAGCACCCTTCACACCCTACCCGCCTCCCCCCCCCAACACACCCTACTCCTCCCAAGGGCACCCCCTCTAACACTCCCCTAACAACCCTAGGCGCCCTCGACTCGCCCAACCCTCTCCTCAACACCACCCCTCCCCAACAGCCCCTCACAACCCTCCTCGCCCAACACATGCCCCCTCAACACTCCATCCGTCAGTTCCCCCTCCCCAACCCGCCACATCCACCTCCTCCCTCATCTCCGCCTCACCCCCCCCGCCACCTCAAGCAAACACCCCAATCCCCTATCCCCAACCCCCCAACCCCCACCCCTACCCCAACACCCTACCAGAATGCCTCCCCACACCCCTCAATAACCCACCCCTCCAGCCCAACCTCCACCATCCCCAACACCATAACCTCAACCCCCCCCCAACACTACCCGCACCACCCACCGCCCACAAACCCCCCTCAACACCCTACCAGCCTCCCCAACCCTCCTTTCAAGCATCCCCTCCCCAACACCGCTTTTCGAACAATCCCCGTCCCTCCCCAACATTCCTACGCCCCTCCCCCGTCCCCGCAGGAGCACAGCACCCTCTCCTTCTCGCCAACCCCCTACTTCTCTGTCTCATCACCCCCCTGCTCCATGTAACACGAATTTTGTCATATCAATGTCTGTTTCAGATAGAGCAATTACACATATTCTAATGAGCTCATTGCATCACAAATACCATACCCCTTTATTTGCCACATGCACTTTGACCTACTATGATTTCACACACACAATCTGGTTATGGCACACTAGTCTTTCAATGTAGCAAAGGAATTTTGCTCTCCGATGTACCGTTTTTTTTTCAGCAATACAGCGCCTTATGCATATTAAATGCTGCCATTTGCCTACCTAAGCCGCATATTCACATACATTCAATGGCAAAAATATGGGCACCATAACATGCTTTCATGCAGTTAGGAATTTTGTGTATCAGATGTACCGTTTAAAAATATAGCATTAACATTACGCAGATTTTATGCATACAAGTTAGCTCATTTGCACACCTAATTACCCCAAATACGCCCCAAAATCTAAATCAGTCAGGTCGAGAACTCTTCAACCCGCTTCCTTACACAAGTTTCCATTATTATTGCCTTTAACGGAACTCTAGATACTCGTACCAGCTTTTTTTTCTTAATTTATGCAAATTAGACACTTCATTAGCATTTTACGCCCAAATGCCACTATTGACCCAATTATGAATTCAACAAAGATGCATGGCAATAGTATTCATTTCAATGCAGCGAGGATTTTTGCTATCCGATGTACGGTTTCAGAAATACAGTAATAATATATTGAATGAGCTCATTTGTCATACCTAAGCTAAGTAAGGCCTCATTATCACTCACTCTTTCAAATTTCAAATACCGGTCGTCGGTTCTCGAACCGCTAATCCCCCTGGGCGGTAGCGGTTTACAAATTTTTAAATAACCGCTGACAACTGTCATTACCCTTGTGATTTTTCTTATTTTTTTAACGCGCATTTGTCCGGCATACCCAACATCCCCTTAAACCCCAAACCCCCCGTAAACCTGGACAACCCCCCCCTAGACTCGTGCCCCACCTTAAACCACAACAAGCCCCCTAAGCCCATACAAACCCCCCCTTAAACCCGACACCCTTTAACCCGGCACAACCCACCTAAACCCCATACAATCCCCCTTAAGCCCAGACAACCCCCCTTAAACCGGACCCCAGTGCAACGTCAGCTCAATGGCATACGCACATGCGCGCATACGCGCATGCGCTGCATGTGTGCACGTCGGCGCATGCATACGCTATTATGTGCCACAACCCACCTTACACCTCAAAAAAACCCCTTAAACAACTCCAAAAATCCCTTAAAACCCCAACAACCCCCCTTAAAACGACAACTCCCCTTTACACTCGTGCAAACCCAACCTTAAACCACAACAAGCCCCTTAAGGCCCAGACAACGCCACCTTAACCCGGACAACCCTTTAAAAACCCGGACAACCCACCTTCAATAACCCCACCATCCCTCTTAGTCGCAACAACCCCCCTTAACCCGGACACCCCCTTTCACCCGACAACCCACCTAAACCCCAACAATCCCACTGAAAACCCAACAACCCCCCTTAAAGCTGGACAACCCCCCTTAAACCCGGACAACCCCCCTTAAAGCCAAACACCCCCTTAAAGCAACAACGCCCCTTAACCCCCGGACCCGCCCATCCCGTAACCCGACACCCCTTTAACCCTACAACCCACCTTAAACCTAATCATCGCGAGAGTACATGATTCCCCACCCTTCCATCAGCGTTTCATCATCAAATCGGACTTATGGATCTTCAGATAGTTTGTTCACAAGTTTTATGGGTGAAAATACCCCAATTTAGCCATAAATATGCAAATTAGCTATTTATTAGCAGATCAGGCAGCCACAACCTAACCTAATCAGCGCGAGAGGACATAGATTACCCCCCGGGGCCACCAAGATATCACATAATCAAAATCGGACTTATGATCTTCAGATAGTTTGTCCACAGAGAGCTTTTCGGGCCAAATATCCCAAATTAACTCATTAATGATGCAAATTAGGTACCTACATTAGCATATCCATGCCCATAATCTAATCAGGATAAAGTGCATGGCAGTCCGATGCCCCCCACCCTTCCATCACCATAACCTTATGGGTCTCATGTTATCGCCGTTTCACGACGATTGTACCCCCAATTCACTCATTAATTATGCAAATTAGGTTATCACCTATGAGCATAATGCCCATGCCCATACTCTATCAGATGAAGGGCCATGCAGTGTCCGAGATCCCCACCCACCAAGTTACTGCACCATAACCCTTATGGTTCGCATTGTTATCGCGTTCACAAGATTGTGTTGGACGCCCGACGCCGCCGCCGCCGCGCCTCCTTGACTGATAGCATAATCCCCCTTCTGCTTTTCAAGCCAGGGGGATAAAAAGATGCGCACCATGATAGGAATTTCAGCAGCGAAGGAAGTTGCTGTAGCCGTGTCCGTGGTAAAATTATCGCAATCACAACTGATTTTTCCATGTATTAATTAGCTCTTTGCATACTTAATTTGCTCGAAATACGACGAAATCTAATCAGTTTCGAGAACTCTCCAGCCAGCTCCTCCCACCATGTTACATCATCATACGCCCTTACGGGAACCCAGAAACTTGTACGCAGCCTTAGGGGAATTTTCGTAATTATGCAATTAGATACTATTGCTATTTTACGGCCCAAAATCTTCCATCAGGTCGAGAACTCGGGGACCCGCTTCTTTCCACCAAGTTACATCACCGTAGCCCTTACGGAACTCCAATAAATCGTACCATCCATGTGGAACCAACGGCGAGCAACAGACAGCATGACAGACAACGGAAATACGACATACCAGAACGGACCGACGAGCAGACAGACAACAGACAGACAAAGTGAGTACTCAGTCCTCTCTGCCGAACAAAGTTCAGGCGAGGACAAAAGTTTATTTGCCCTAGGTTCCAACCTTTAGTTAAAGCGCTATAGCCCAATAATGTTCAAGGTCATCCTGGGGTACAAATTACCCCAACTGCTTCATATTTTTTAAATTGTATAGTTGTTTGTATGGTCTCACAGGATCCAAATAATGTTTATTTTAACAGTGTGTGACATTTGGCTAATTACATAGCAAAATGTGACAGGGTCTACATGGTCTATGGGGGTCACCAAACCTTTCCCTGATGTCGCAATGGGTGCTACACCAAAAGTAAAAATGCATTTCTGTTTCATAATGAATCAGGAATGCCCATTTTCAACAACATCGAGCATTTACCCCCCGGGTGACCTTGAACCAATGGCTATACCGCTTTTAACTAAAGGATGGAACCATAGGCAAATATATCCTTAGGCCAGACGAACGCGTTAGTTTCAAGACACAATTTAGCTCGCTTTTTACATTTTTCCCTTACAACATTTCCCCCTTACAGGATTGGGGGATCTTCCGAAAATTGCAAAACGTACAGGTTCAGTTTAGGCCCTATTGAAACCCCAACAGCAACAAAATCATTTTAAAATGAAAATCCTACGGGAATACACACCACAAATCACCCATCAAGGAACTTACCACTTAAAGGGACATAGATGACATTAAAAAATTGACATAATGAAAAGGACCCTTACTGAAATCACTTCCACGAGTTTGAAAACAATTTGGATGTTTAAATTCTGTAAAAACAGGAAGAGTTCCGGGGGGAGGAGGTGGCAGTTTGTGGCAACTTCTGGAACAGAAAAGCAAGTGTTCACTCCTGACAGAATTTACAGTGATCTAGCATGTTTTTCGACCCAATCAAAAGCATTTACCACGCCGGTGTGACAGCAGATATAGTCCGGAGAGCCATATCGGGGCTCCATAGACGAAGATCGGACTAAACGCGTGAAACTAATGTTGTGCGTAAAGAGTCAACTGAAGATCGATTGCCTATTGTTCACCATTGTTCCCCCGACTACGTGAGTACGGCCGGACCATGTTACTTCTACATCCGGGATCAGGTGCATATTGTACTTTAGGCTTGTGTAGATAATTGATCTGCAGTTAAAGATAAGATTAGCCCGGATTAGCACATTACAATAGAGCATGGTCTGTGAGCTGATGACAACAGGCTTTTCAGTTTGGTAAATTCTGGCAGTAATGTCAGCATCCTTGTTCCAGAAATTGCCACAAACTGCCACCTCCTCCCTGGAACTCTTCCTGTTTTTACTGTTTTTACAGAATGTAAACACCCAAATTGTTTTCAAACTCGTGGAAGTGATTTCAGTAAGGGTCCTTTTCATTATGTTATTTTTTTTCATGCCATTATGTCCCTTTAAAGCGAAATATATATATTTCTTAATAGACTATTAGTAACATAGGTGGCGCTATTTCACTTGTCCCAATAGTGACAGGCGATGGCGGCTAAGAAATCCCAAACCTTTAACACGTAAAAGCGAAATCTTGACGCAATATTCTAATTTTTATATGTTATAAAGCAAAACCGTTTAATCAACTTCACTGTAAATGGTCCTTTCTGATTTTTTTTTGTCAAAAACGAACGAAGACGAGTCTGTAATATTGGTCTGGACACCTAAAGCATTACAGAATTTTTGTACCACATCTCGAGTACAAAAGGTTTGAGTGATTAAACCTTGAGTACAGCCTTACAGGAACCCTGAAACGTGGTTCTTAAGTGCTGCAAATGTGTATTAAGGAGGGAACCTATACACACTAAAACACGTGGTCATTTCCCGTGGGTAAGTAGTCACTATGCACACTATCTCCGAAATTAGTGTAAAATTTGGACCACTAAAGTGTGTAAGGACGTGGATTGTACATGGGGTCAAATTTTTAAACTGATCCAATCATGTTGAAAATTGTACCACTTACTGTCTAGCCATAAGGATTCCAGAAAAGTATAGTTTTTGTACTATCTACAGCCCTAAATTTTCATTTCAAGAGTAAAGGCTAAAAACATCAAAACAATCAACCGGACGGTCAATTTTTCATTTGGACAGGGGTCAAATTTTAAAGTTGCTTGCTCCCATTTGGATACAAACTGGTGGCAAATTATTAATGGTTGAGCAATCATATGATTAAAATAAGGAATAGTTTTAGTGTCGCTCTCAGCCTCATCCTGGAGCGTCGCTAGTTGCGTCCAATATTAACACATAATGTGTTAATAGTCATTAACATAAGTAACTGTTTTGTATCAACAGGTGCCCCGTAGGTCATGAACACATGTGGTGTGATTTCTGTCCACAATTGCGAATTCATCCAGAGCAATCGATGCACACGATGCCACTTTTCCAAACGGTTCGGGTTACATAAAAAATTCCCTTTCCCAGGTATACATACCCTAACAACAGTGGCGTAACCACGGGGGGGTGGGGGGGGTGGGGGGGCAGGATGGGGCGCAGACACCCTCTCAGAAGATGAAGCCCCCCCCCGCGCCAGCCCCCCCCCCCCCAAATAACTGACCGTGTTGTACATGCCTATGAGAAAGGACCCAAAGTTGCCCCCTCAGAAATTCCTCCTCGGCACCCTTTCTGGCCCCCCACCATCCCCCCCCCCCATTTGCAAAGGTCTGGTTACGCCACTGCCTAAAAATATTATTGCAAGTGTGCTTTCATAATACTATCAACATTTTTTTTTTATTAACACGCTGGTGCTTTTTGTACATAAGCTAGCCAAACATTAAAGGTATACACCGAGAGATTTCGCATCTCGGGTGTATTGTTCCTAAAAATGAAAGCCTTAATTTTGCACCAACGTCACGTCAAGCTTGCCATCACAATATCCCGAAAATTCCGCCATCTGAAAGGATTAACTTAGGATTACTTCTTTACAAAAAAAATAGAAATTTATATTGACGCAAATGCAAAAATCCAGCCCTTGTTTTATAAGCAAATCAAAGTCATTTTGTTTGCACTTTTAATAAGAATTTCTGTTAGCCAAATATAGGTAATATTCATTTATTGAGTGCCAAAATTACTACATAAAACACAAAATTGAATGACTACATCTCCCGTTTCACTTTGACACGGACGTTGCTAAAATTTTCTCAAAGTTGTATACCCATTCATACTGAGCGTAATTGTCGAAAACTAACATTTAATAAGCATAACGTACTTTTTAAACGTTTCATCATCATCAACATTTGATTTCATATAGCCTTCCCATTATTTTCTTTATTTATTAACGCTATATACCCAAAAATGTTGCAACGTGTTTAACAACAGAAAAGGTAAAAACGTTGTTTTTGATACAGTTGCACTGATTTTATAACGATACGCTGACGTGTTTCTTTTTAATTAAACAGCTACGTTTAAATGCTAACCATCTGAAAATAAACGCTATCCATTTAAGGGACACATAATCTACTTTTTGAAACATAAACGTCCATTAAAGGAAACATCAATTGTTTATATAAAACGGGTAAATGACGGTTAATTAATCTGTTATCGGTATCTATCTATAACACGTTCAACTTTTTTCAGTATAGCGTTTAAAAAAATCGAAAGCATATAATGAGGCTATATGAAATAAACGCGTTTTCTAAAGCATAAACTTTTATGTTTTTTTTTACTATAACTAAGGGGGGGGGGTGGAGGGGGGGGGGGGGGGGGGGTGAATGGATGCATACTGCCCACAGGCTTGCCAAGTTCGCACTTAAATGTTATAGGCCTACACCATAGCTCCTGGGGCCTACAACACACAAACTTAATGTTTTGTAAACGCAACTCTCATAAAGTGTCTTAACCCCCCTTGACAATCGGCGTATAACAAAAGGTCTCTTTGTTGGCCAAGGCACATGATATAGCTTATGATATGCTTATCAATGTTAAATACCTATTGAAAAACATATCATGAACCTCACGTAGGCCATTTCCATCAATACATTCATAATATCTTTATATGCCCCCATTTGACTGCAGAAGTCATGACACCATTCCCTAAAACAATCAATAATAGTGGTCCAAGAAAAAAGATACCCTTGTTTAATTTGTCCCACTTGTTGTGATTTGTTCATAGCCAATTCAATACCAAGACGATTTAGGCCTAGACCCTATGCAGAGCGCCATAACATTAGCTTGATGGGTAACTTAAAAGAGTCCATCGGTTAGGATTAGTATAATTTTTTCTGATTTAGTGTTGAAATCAGCATTTCAAGATTTTCACCAACATCTCAAATTACTGAAATTTAACTACTTAGTTCTCCAGCCAGACACTGATGGATAATTATTAATCTTTTCCTGGGAGATAGCCAGCGCACACAAATGTTGAAAAAAAACCAATGTGCGCTTGCCGGGCTCGGACCGGCAACCTCCGTATATTTAATACTAGCACGGCTCTCTTGCCAACTGAGCTAAGCCCGGGTTGGTAGAAGAGCGATAGATATGTAGGCCTAGATGTTAGGTCCGAAATAAGGTGTCCATCGCTTTCCTATAGAATAGCATCAGAACGGTATATTTTACATATACAATTTATATTTGTTTTGAAATACTTAGTTCTCCAGGCAGACAAGGATCTTTCCCCGGAGATAGCCAGTGCACACAAGTGTTGAAAAAAAAAACATATCCACTTGACCGGATTCGAACCGGCAACCTCCACATTAGTCTAGCACGGTGCTCTTGCCAACTGAGCTATCAAGCCTGGGTTGTATAGAGGAGCGACATATATAGGTGTTATAGGTCCGAAAGGTGTCCATCCCCGGGGCGTCCATCGCTTTCCTAGCGGATAGCAGAACGGTATATTTATTTTCGCTTGCTATAGTTACAGCTTGAACATAATTCTAAGGAAAAACAGAAAAAAATAGAGAAATATATATACAAAAGGCCCTGTCACATGGCTGATAACATTTTAATACAAAATTGTCCGTCCGTGATAAAAAATAAAATGTAGGGAAAAATATGCAAGTTTTTGATCATTTGCATGTATAGACAAACAAAATATGTATATGAATGGAACTTAACTAAATTAAAAAATCATCCCGGACGGACATTATTTCATCATAGATGGACGTTTGCATAACTTATGTTTGCCAGAAAAGTATCATTTCCACCTAAATGAATTGATTAAGTCATTATTTACCACTTAAATGGTTATTGTGAGAGTTTTTCTTTCAATGATGCTTGGGCGCCGTTGCATGAATAACAGATTTAGAAAAGTAATAAGGTTTTCAATGTTTTGTTCAATTTTTAATTCTTCTTAAATGTGCCTCACAAAATATCCTTTTTTGTTGAAAAAGGCAGAAAACGTGTCAATGTATACAAAATAATTTGTCTGCAGATATGCATACAAATTGACATGATATTGACGGTATCCTCAATGCATCAATTTATGCAGTTTCCAATGTACCTAGTACAGTAAATGTCCGTCTGTGATGTTGAAAATGTCCGTCCGTGATGATTTTTTTTCACGTCATTCTCAAACATTAGACTTGGTTTGAAATCCTATATATCTGACACAATTCTAAGCAAACTAAGTGTACTTTTGTGGTTGAATGTGTTTGCTGATGTCAAGTGGTTTTTAGATAGACACGATAAAAGAATAACATCAAAGAGTAAAATCCCATTTTTATTTCGTCTGTTCGTGGATATTGAACATTTTGTGGATTCTTTTAGTAGAAAACAATGAGAACCCAATTTTCAACACACTTCGTATACCTTTTATAATAAAAAAATGACTGCACTTCATTTTTCCTTGAAGGATTGTTTTCATGTCATTTTTTTAACAGAGTGATCTTGACGACATGTGTTACATCCGCCCGTCCGCCGATGAAAGTCAGATTTTGTACTACGCCTATGCCAAAAGAGACATATACACCGCTTTCTTTCACAAGTAAAAAGATGTGTTTATCGCAGTTATAACATTTGATACGTCATGCGAAATTCATCTAGGAAGATTGCTGAAATGTCCTCCAAGGTGTGTGGCAGATTTGCGACGATTTGCATTGAGTGGCTCATTTTACACACAGTCTTGTTATCCGTTTTGATTTGGTATGTCCCGTTTTGCTATTTGCCTAATTTGTATTCAACGGAATAAAATGCGCAGTATAATCTCGCTTTAATTTATTGAACACAATGATACAATATCCAAACGGGAAGATTAATGGTAACATACACAAGGGCATATTGATGGGCTCTATGTGTTCGAAGAAGCCTTCATGCCATTTTAATTTCGTGAGTTTAGCAACGTTTTGGTGTTGTGGTTCCAGAGAGATTCTCGAAAAATACCAGCATATTTAAAAATGAATGATATATGTATTGCACTGATGTGTGCACAATACCACAGTGGCCCATATAATTGCCAAGTGTCTAATTTCCAGCCTAGTATCCACCCTTGATGTTACTTCAAGTGTCCCTCAGTGTAGAGTAGTTGACCCGCTTTGTTTTCTGGTTTATATAAATGACCTGCTCAAATGTATAACTTCTGGTACTCAAATACGTCTCTTTGCTGACGACGACCTGGTTTATAGAGAAATCAACATCAGCAAGGATAGGCCTAAAACTTGATGTTACTTCAAGTGTGCCTCAGGGTAGAGTAATTGGCCCACTTTGTTTTCTGGTTTATATAAACGATCTATCCAAATGTATAACTTCTGGTACTCAAATACGTCTCTTTGCTGACGGCGACCTGGTTTATAGAGAAATCAACATAAGCGAGAATAGGCCTAAAACTGCAAGAAGACCGAGACGTCATCTCCAAGTAAATGGGGTTCTTTTGGCAAATATATTTTAACACAGAAAAATATCACATCATGCATTTCACAAACAAACAAAAATCCAACAACATACAAATTATGCGGTAATTCGTGTAGTTCCGGCGTAGTTCAATCGACTCGCATCCATAATACCTACTCAAGTTAGGTATCACGTTCAGTTCTGAGCAAACGCGTCCACGACATAACCATCAGCTAAAAAGTGTTAGGGATTATTCGCAGGAACTTCAGATCCTGATCTTCCAATATAAAGTCATAAAGTCCTGACCTTACCTCTCATAAGTTCAGCCCAAATTGGAATGGCTGTTCATTTCCAAGGCCACTGTGTTGTAATTTCTGTTCGTTTATTTTTTTCCGTTTATTTTATTACCTCGAGATAAATTTTGAGATAATTTTATTATCTCGAGATCTTATCTGGGGATAATTTTATTATCTCGAGATCTTATCTGGGGATAATTTTATTATCTTATATTTTATTTCTTTTAACAGAAAAAAATATTCAACAACCAGACCACCACATATGGGCGAGAAAAAATGTACTTTTAACCAGTTGCAATGAACAACCATTTTTCTTGGCACTCACTGTACAATACAAAGTTCTGAACTTGAAATCTGTAGTTATAGCGTATGAATATTCCTGTATTTATGCTTTCATTAATAATACAATTGTCCAATCGATTAACCTATTTGCCATGGTTCCTCAGTGGGCACTTTGTTTGGGTCCGATCCAGGAGGTGTAAATTTTACGGGCTCCCGCCAAAAACGGGGGTAGCCACTACCTGGGATTGGGAAACGGTTTTCTTTGATACTTGTATAAAATGAGACATGGTATTGAACGTTTGATATTTTGGATAACTTGGTTACTGTTATTTACGTGATTTCCCGGGCGTGCATGCTATGCTGCTAGCTGAATGACCGTGCGTCACGGTGATGGCCAAATTAAAACAAAATCTGATTCTTGGGGTTGATTTCTTTATTAATGTCAAATTTAAGAATAACATTTCAAAAGTTCGTATTTAAAAAAAGTATTTTAAAGCAGATTATGTGGCAAGCAATCCTCCAAAACATAATAATTAAAAACTTAAAAACCCACCTTTTGAGAAATATATATAGGTCTATTTTTAATCCGCTAACATTTGTTATTATTCTTGCTCACAATTACATGATTCCGAGTCCCTAAAACTAGGCAACCTTGAGCAAGCGCCATGAACGTGGTGGTCAATTTAAAATGTAATTATTAGTGATTTTATTGATTTTTTATTTCATTCCATTTGAGCAAGTTGTGTATGCAAGTTTTATTGTAATTGTTTAGCGGTTTTATTGATTTCTTTCCTTTCATTTGGCAGGACACAATTGGCATATAAATACAGGTGGCGAAATCTTTACGAAAAATCCGAATTTTTTACATGTTGTCAAGGAAAATTTTCTTATTCCAAAACCGCTGGAGCTGAAGAATGAACTCCACTCTAAGGATTATATTTTATATGAATAACGGACGAGGACGGGGTCGTTCGTGGGTCATGGGAATACCTATGACCGACAAATCTCGGGATCAAAACATCCAAGTTGATTTGTGGTTTGCACTCCGTATTGCTGTAAATTCTTTTGATATTTTAGGTGAGTTGCTATAATTGAATGAGGCTTGGCCGTCATCGTCTGGTAGAAACTTACTCTGACATATGACCGCCACCACCCGATACAATTCTATTTGAAGACCCAGACAGTGACGACCATGAAATCCAATGTAGACCTTATCGTTGACTTTAACACAGAACCCCATTATGTTAACAATATTTTAATTATTCCAAAACTATGGAGCCGAAGTAGTCACTCGCCCTCTAAGGTGAAGTTTTAATACTTATAATATCAATAAAAGGATATTGACGAGGTTGTAAATTGTTGCACGATAAACGCCCATACCGGCCCAAATCAAGCTACCCAATTCGGTATTTGTGGTTTGCAGTTTGTAAAGCTGTACGGCATAATCTATTATGATTTATTTTGGTGAGTTGACCTATATTGCATGAGGCTTGGCCGCCATTCTTATCTAACAAAGTCACTACCTCTTGCAGTCAGCGAATTTTGTGTTAAGCTTAGCTAATTTACATAGTGACCGGTTATGGAAGTTTTGTGATATTCAGTATTGGCTATTGGTATTTTTTTAATTATAACCACTCCAAAGCTCACAATTAACTCTGCCTGGGTATCATGACAGCACAAATTTCTGAATTACACCGTGAATGCTCTGTATTTCAGAACCTTTATCAAAATTAGTAGCTAAAGGACAATTTATCACGTACTTGGTACTGGTCTTCCCGATCTGTCCAAAAAACAATCTTTCTAAAAACTGGCCTCGATGGTTATAGAGAAATATGACATGGGTGCCACAAGAGATTTCACAAATCAGGTGTCCCGTAAAAAAAAATGAAACGTACTGAGTTTGGCCATGTGGAAGATTTTCATCAAAACATCCCATCAAGATGAAGCTGAGAAAAAAATGTTTCTTGGTACCAAAATTGTGAAATTTCTAATTTCATATAGGAGCAACAGTATGAAAATTCAGCCTGTTTTATATTGAATATAGCAAATGAAAATCAATTTTTTTTCTCTCTGTTAAGACATTCTGTAGCCAAAATACAGGAAGAAAAAGAAAATCTATTGAGTGTTAAGCTATATGAAATTACTAGTTATGACACAATATTGGTGCCTCAAAAATCTGTAGCATTTATAATATTTTTATTATAAATTACGAATGGTTTATGGTTTACATGAATGCACAGTTGATAAAGAGAGAAATGAATATATTTTTTTTGCGTATATTTATTTGGTTTGAGAAGGTCCAAAAATATCATTTATATTATTTTTGGCATCATGGTATATGTAAATGAACGATTGGGGTGTTATAACCACTGCAAATATTGCATTTTCTTCCGTCTTAAGTTGCATCAATATCTGTCATTACACTGTTTTCTAATAAAAAGGGCAACGGTAAGCATTTGTGAGACTAGAAGAAACCCTTATTCTGTATTGAAAAATTGGCATTTGCATTTCAAAACTGAGATACGATGGATCAACGGCAAAAAAAAAAAAACACAGGTAGGCCTAGAGCAGTACTTAGCGTCGAGTCAGGGCCGAGTTCAGGGTGCAAAATGAAGGTCATTTCGATTTCGATCAAGGTAGTGTGTGCGTATTCAGCGCAGTGAGCGCGTGTTAGCTAGAGTACGCGAATTACCGTGCGCTCTGCCATGCCTCTGGCTCAGTGGCCTCATTCATACGGGGTAGCGAGGCGCACCGAGTAATTCCCGTATCATAGCAACGATCGCGGCGTAGCCTCTATCTGCACCGTTTGAAGGGTACTACTCTAAAGGTAAAACACCACCCCAACTAACTTAAGAAAAATATCAATGTAGTTAAAAATTTTTAAAAATCTCCGAAATTTCCTAACATCTGTAATAAAATCATAGAAAAAACAAACTTGTTACGAATTCAATAATAAGAATTTTAATAATATTTACAAGTATTTTACTTCGTCTAAACTCTAAAGAAGACTTTGTTTCGGTCGCCTCTAATATGCCTCGATGTTCGCCAATCGAGCAACTATCTTTGTCTGTCTGAAGTATGAAGTGACGACGCGCCGCGTATACTCAGTGCCGCCTTCCAGTTGGGGCAGTGGTGGGGGGCGCGCTTGTGCTGCCTACCGCCGTTGAAGTCGGGGGGCACTGTATAGCGCCCGCGTCGCTACTTCATAATTTGAGCTGGACAGAGTATATTTCAACAACTCACCGTATCTCCTGTACAGGAGCATACCGTAGTTGATCTTTGTTATCACCCACAGTTGATATGTTAATTAAGCGCGTCACTCCCGCGCGGTGTTCACGGAATGCGTTTACGCGGTACGCTTCAGTCGACGCGCTTTTCGTCACGTTTAGAACTCCACGCAAGGACACCAGGTGCAAACTGCAAAGCAACAAACGAACCAAAACTATCGTTTTTGCTTTAGATTTTTCTACATAATTAGTCTAGGAAAGCTTTTGTCGAACTGGAAACATTTTAGTGTTATAAGTGAGAATATTTTTTTTTTTTTAATACTCCTATACACTATAATTAATAAGTTTTCATAATGATTTTCGTTGTTGAAAGGGATTCAAAACATTTACAGAGTGGTTCATCAATCATCACAAATCAACAATTCTGCATCCGATGCGTCCGCGTATTTTATCCCGCTCGGTAAAATACGCGGACGCCTGGATGCATCGTTGTTGATTTGGTGATGAACCACTCTGTAACATGTTTGAATCCCCAATTCACTCCTGAGAGCAAAGGTCTAATTTTATCACACGATAAGATGGCTGGCTTGTGTGTGTTTGTTATTTCAATTTTGACAGTTTTAGGTAAGTTAAGTGTAGATATTTTTGTGGACCTAGCAATTATTATTAAATTGTTGTTAGTTTAATGCGTAGGTAAAGCGTTTTATGTAATGCTGCCAACATGTTTTGGTTTTGATGAAGTGGGTCATGAATTGTGAGGCCGAGTTGTTGTCGTCGTCGTCGTCATTGTCAATGAGGTCGTTGTTCTTGCCAATAATAACAAACAATTCTGATTTTTTCTCTAGAAGGTTAATTACGAGGGCCAATGAAGGTTAAACTACCATCCCAAACTCTGGAAAATCCTCGTTTCTTTTCCTAAAATAACCTGAATCCATGCACCAAAACCAAAACCAACAACATAAAAAACCAAACCAACAACAACAAGTTAGGGTGAGAGTACTGTCTATGATAATTTTGAAAACGCGGACCACCCGTGTGGGGGGGGGGCACTGTATTCCAAGGGGGGATATGATTGTGAAACATGACTTACTAAATATACCCTAAGCAACTATTTCCATCGACTAAAAACATACCCATAAAACAAGTGTTTTTGTTTATTTTTGCTACGTTAAACAAGTGTTTTGCCAGGTTTTTGCTACCCTAAACGAAGTAAGCCATGCATGTGTCGTTGATCGCGCTTTGCTTTCCAAGTTCCGATTACAACGTTTTTTATGATTGTGATCTCTGCTAATTTGAGTATACATACCCGAAACACGTACATCACAAATTTGCATGGTAAGAAAAAACACTACCCTTTGGTCCATGTTCTACTGTGTTGAACCTAATCAAATGTACCGCGCGTACATCGCCTGTGGAAAAAAGATACCCTTTTAGGGGGCGCCTGGGCGCCAACTTTAGCTTGGCTTTGGAAACGGTTCCGGCGGTCCGGTAAGTACAAGGGATGCGGCCCCTAGCGATTGCGTGCCTTACCTTTCCGTGTTGCGAGCACCGAAGTACCCGACAAAAACGTCAATTTTCCGCTAGGTTGCTATAGGTTCAGACACAATTACGATAAATTTCAAAAACAAAACACATAGTAACGGACCTATGATGAAAAATCTCCATAGAAACCCCTTCGTTTTACGGAGATAACGGAGTACTAATATTATTATCTTTCGCAGTCTGTGCACAGACTACACACTTTCCGGAACGCCGTAGGAAAACTGTAGCCAAATTGGGGGAGGTCTACGTTAATCACGATAATATGTTACTTAGCGGATGTTCCAAATATGTGGAAAATATATGAGGAGTTGCTCGAGAGTACCCGATGAACCTAAAAATTAATTCTTTCGGCATAGATTTAATCAAGGAGAAGGTCTCCATTTTCCCTTGCGAAATTTAAGAATATTTTAAAACACTTATTGATGGATCTACACGTAACACGCCAGATGGGTAGTCAATGTGACCTTCGAGCAAGGTTATCCATACCTTGTGATCAATTGAGCAGATTCACAAGGATATAGTAAGTACCTCTGTGCCCAGCGGTCTAAGGCGTTAACACTCCTGTATTATTTTCCCCCCGTTGGTCCTGGGTTCGACATCGGTCAAGGAAGTTTGATTTTTCATTGTTGTTATGTAGTTTTGTTCTTGTTTGAGCTGTGTGTTACCAGGAAAGATGTGCCGTTGTTTGCTTTTTTCTCCCTTTTCCCCCTTTTCTTTTTTGAACAAACCTACACAAGCTTAAATTGAATCCGAAGTGGGAAATAACGTAGCCAAATGGAAAAATAAGAATAATGAAACTGACCAAAAATTAGAACGGAAACAAAAAGAAAATAACATTTTAAACAGAATAAAATACAAAAAAAAATCAAAAAGAATAACAATTGAACAATGAAGTGAAAAAAAGAAAAACGTAAATTACAAATAAAAAAGACAAATAACAAAAGAAGATTTTAAAAGAAAAACATATAACTTAAAATTAATTAAAAATACATAAAAT
>JAMKCH010058433.1:0-16155 GCA_023653785.1 Ophioderma brevispina | reverse complement strand
ATGTAGGTAAGTTTCATTACTTTGTTTACATGTTGGTGTCTTTCCAGGGCAGAAATGTGTGCCGATTTCGGGCGATTTTCAAAAGTTTGTAAAACCTTGTCTGTTTTAACCCATAACACCCATAATTGGGGTGAACCTTGCAACCATTTCGACAAAAATAAAAAGCGAACCGATTTAGCTAAATTTTGATACCCAAATTATGGGGTGTTAACGAGCTACTTTTCGAGCTACGTCCAAATATATTATATAGTCATACATGCAAAAATATTTAGAGGTCTGCGACCTTATAACTTGGGGATGCAGTTTAAAACACATTTGCGGAAGTGCCAATGTCCGCTTTGCACTTCCGCAGGCTGAAGTGCCAAGGAATGGTGCAAAATAATGTTTGCAATTCCGCATGCGAAGTGCCAGCGGAATCTTGCAGTTCCGCATGTTACGGCGGCGGCTTTGCACTCCGCTGCCGCGGCATTTGCACTCCGCATGCACAACGGACATTGCACTTTCCGCATGCGGGAAGTGCAACATTATTTTGCACATCCGCATACCGGATTGTGCAACATTTCCTTGTGGCCTTCCGCATGCGAAGTTGCAAGCGGGTTCCTACACTTCCGCATGCGGAAGTGCACTGCGGATCTTTGCACTTCCGCATGCCAGCGGACCTTTGCACTTCTGCATGCGGAGTTGCAAGGAATTTTGCCACATCCGCATGCGGAAGGTGGCACACGGACATTGAACTTCCGCATGCGGAAAGTGCAAGCGATCTTTGGCAGTACCACCGCATGCGGAAGTGCAAATAAATCGGTGCGCGTACATACCTGTTTTGGATCCAAAACACATTTTAGCAGGTAGAATTTTGTTGCTGTGTGCGGAATCAGTCTTGGTCCCCCTACAAATTTTGGCGGGAATCATCTAATTCACTGTGCTAAGTTCTGAAGTTTACGAGAATCAACATTGATTCTCGCAAATTGGTTTGCGAGAATCTTTGCAAGAATATATTCTCGGATTCTCGCCAAAATACTCTAGCCCTGTTTAGGGGAGCTGTTTGACCTTTGATGCTAAAAGATTAGGTCCTGCCCTGCACACTTGATTTTTTTAGTTTCTCTTGTTGCCCGCCGGGTCGGAATTGGCTGCCGGTCAAATAATTCATTTGAAATAATTCATTTGTAAATACATAGAATTTCCATTTAACTCCCAGACTTGGAAGTCAGGTGAAGGTCATCTAACAGTATTAATAATGGTGTGGCACCAGGTAACAACTTTGTTGTCTGTGAATTGGGTTCGCTTTGTTTGGGCAGTGGTCGTGTGGGATTTTTGTTTTGAATCTTTTTATGTTAGCTTAAGTTACATAGACATTGTCAAACAATGTGAATTCACATTCAAATTCACATTCATAGGCATGCATTTGGGTGTTCCGTAAATTAGTGGGCCAACTTGTGACATTTGAGAGAAATGGACACAAAAATTTAAGGAAGATCTCAATAATTTCTTGAATAAATATTTGATAATACCATTCCTCGTTAAATAACAATAAATTAAGCAAAAGTACTTTTAAAAACTTAAAAATGTTGCAATAAAAAACGCATTCCCCGGTTCCCCGTGTAAATGGGACACAAAACCATTTTCTGATTTTGTTGAAGATAATTTCATTACTATGTGATATGTTTATAGTTTTTATATGTTAATTTGTTATTTTATTTATTTGTTTTATTGATTTTAATCTTATTTTTCTATAAGCATTTTTTTCAGGCACAAGTGTAGTGGGGACAAAAAACCCCCCATTTGGTGTCCGTTTACACGGAGAACCACAGATCCCACCACGGCTATCAAATTTAAAAGGTTTTAGATAGCATCTGTCTTTAAAAAAAAAACTTTGCATGATATAGCAGGGTGAATTACGTAGCAACAATTGCCATGAACTTAGCATGTCAACTTGGCTTCAGTTTCCTCGGAACAAAAACCATTGGTTCCTCATGTAAACGTGAAAGTGGGACCCAAAATTTTGGGGTTTTGTTTACCACAGGAAATCACTGACTGGCATTGATTATAACATGATCGGCTAATTACCAAACAGTCAGATTTTATTATTGTTATGAAAAGCTTTTGTGTTTTTTTCTTATAATAAATCATAAAAATACCATATATTTTCAAGGTTTGATGCACATTAAAACCCAGAACACAATGTTTAGGCTTTTTTTATTTCATGTCACACGGCTTGGTGTCCCATTTACACGGGAAATACACCTTTAATTTATACATAAAACATTACAAGTTAATGAGTTCAATATTTCATATTATATAATTGAAATTAGATTAAAATGCTGTATTTTAAAATGGAATTATAAGTTTGAAACATACTCATTTATAATTTCAATAAACAAAATGTCCCATATTAACCGGGACACCACGTCTACTGGCACCCTAATTTACGGCAACACCCACGTCCAGATAGTCTACTAAAATAGGCTGTCTAGTGGAATCTGTATAAAAACATAGTTCAAATTGGATTCAATTGAAGATAATAGCCTTGGTTTTAATGTCGGCACAACAGTGGCAGTTCTCAAGAGTTTTCACGAACGCTGTTAAACCTGCAATGAATATTGCAATATTGAGATGTTGTATTACAGGGGCCGAATCAGTTAGGGATGTGTGTCACATGAATACATAAAAATTCACAGATTGGTAAGCTGAATAATTTGACCAGTGGTGGTACCGATATTGTCTTTGGAGATGGTAGGAGGGGGAGGGACTATAATATAAATTTTTTTTTGTTTGGGGGGGGGGGGGCGTAAAATTGTAGGTCCCCTGCCAGTCCCCTGCTATTTCTTTCATGGATAGATTTCTTTTGATACCTTTAAATAGACACTGGCACATTTGAAATCGATATTATGCATACCTGTAGTTGTAAAGCTTAAAAAATTGGTCATGTGTCGTAAGTGGACCCCTGATTTTGGGAGGATGTACATTGGCCTAACTTTTTTGGGTTTAGCAAGTGCTACCAGATAAATAATTGCCAACTGTCATAAAACTTGGGCTTTTTAAAGCCCATTATTTTTCACATCTGTTTTATCAGTGGTCTTGTTAATGAGCAAATGAAACAAAGTCAACTGTGGAGGAGCCGCGGTGCAGCCTCCTGTGGTTAAGTCTATGGGAATTGGGGTTTTTGCATGCTACTATTGTTCAAATGGTTGTAAGATGCAAACAACTAGTGATATGGAGATTTTTTTTTCTCTCTGGCACAGGTTCCATACATATCTTAGTATAAAATCCAAGTATTAAATCAAATGTCAACCTATTTTAATTGATTTAATTACTTTGATTCAATTAACAATTACACAGCCTGCAAGTAAGTTTCAAGTTAAATTATATGACCAACTAACTATTCCTTTGCATTAATTAAATATGCCTAATTATTACCAATTAACTAATTATGTACTAATTAACTCCATTTTTCAGTTAAAATAAAACCCTAACCCGGAACCCGGACGGGGTTTCGTTTTTGCTGAACCGCGCCCAATGCACACGAAGTTTAATCTCTTTTTATTTTTAACAACGGCCCAAATGCAACGAGAGCCAAAGTTTGCTTTTCATTGCATCTCGGCCGTTTTTTTCCCTTTGTACACAGTGGCACCCCGCCTGAAATGAAAAGCATTGCGCCTTCTTCGGGCAAACGCGTGTCCGAAATGCAGTGAAAAGGCATCGCATCATTTCTCGGACTGACGTCCCAGGGGTGCAACGAGGGAAATCGCGTCATTTTCCGGAAGACGGCCCAATGCAACGAGGAACATCGCGCTCCATTTTCCGTAAAGACGGCCCAAAATGCCACGTAGGAACTCGCGTCATTTTCCGGTAGACGGCCCAGATGCAATGAGGGCCAATGAGAGTCATTTGCGGCACCAAAAATTTGTTGACGGCCGAGATGCAACGAAAACATTTTCCGCGGTACCCCGTTTTCGTTGGCTCTCTTGCATCTCGACCGCGTTAGGGTTAAAGGAATTTCTTGGTAAAATCTATCGGCACATATATAAATGAATATCCCTAAATATGACGTACCAGATGGTTTGCATGCATGGTCATTGGAGTATTCCTTGCAAAGAAAACATAATTTTCACAACGGCTTAACTTTCGAAGCAGTAACGTTTAGGAAGCCGCCACGTTGATTATTTACGCTAATCGTTTTGTTGCCACAAGCCATGTTTAGTCTTTTCACACACCAATTGAAAGATGATCGGTGGTTCGTCAAGTTCTGGCCTGTATGAAGACTATCGCTTTACTTTTAACATTGGCATTAAAACACAGTCTTTAATTTTACGTTTTCCTTTAAAATATAATAAATTTAATCAAAAAAAATGCATACATTTGTGGCCTAATTTTTGTATAAAATGAGCCTGGGATTCTTGAGAAATATAGTTTTTAAAATAAAATTAGAAAGTCTACATCATACAAAGAAGCGCTACTCGTACATTGAAAAGTACGTAGAATGCTGAGCCGCGCATTAGTGGGTTCGACCCTATCTCTATACATGGATTGGAAACCTGGGCTTCGTAATTGAAGCAACTGATGGCCATGTTGGTCATCCAAAAAAGAGCCCAAGCAGGTGGTTAAGAGCCGGTTCATTTTATATATACAAAATTGTTCCCATTTAGAAATGTGGATAAGCGACTAACAGACTACAGAATCAATCCAATTCAGTAAGCAACCTCATTGTATTTGCGCGTATGGATGGCATGTCTCTAAAAACGTGCACCCGGGATACAACAACTTCTGTTAAACAGGTGTCTCTGGAATGGTATTGTGTTCAGGTAGACAAATGCCCGCCCGTGCTCCATTCATCTAAATTACAATTACTGTTTGGTACCCAAATCCATTGTATAGAGACTAGTGGTTTACAGTGCGATCTCTGCGATAAAACTAAATTATTACGCGACCCCCTTTCAAATGTTCCACTTTTTCATGATTGTTAGTGTTTAGGCCAACAAAAGCCTTTGTTAAATCACAAATGATTCTAAAACAATAACACCCCTCTTAACATGTTTTCTCATATCACTTCACTGAGGTTTTAAAAAGTGTAGTTTCTTGAATAAAAAAATCTTAAACGAACTTCACTGAGGGGGGCACCGAATGGGCAGCATGATGGCTCAAACGGGAAGTGGGAGGGGGGGAAAACAGACAGGATAAGGGTAGCCATGTAGGCGAGGGGAGGGACGCCAAGGGTAGGACAGAGGGGAAGACAACCTTGGGACTCGAGGGCACGCAAAATGAGATCAGAGGCCAACCCAACGTATGGAAGCGCATCTGCGAGGGAGGGCGACGTGGGGGCCCGACGGAAGAGGCAGGAAGGAATGTAGACAAAAGGAGCCGAGTAAAGGAACAGGGCAAAAAACGTAACGCGGGGAGTTGTAGCAGGACCCAAGGGCAAATAACAGAAACGTACAGGAAGAAGACTTGTTTTGGGTTCCAGAGGAAAGGCAGGCGCCCGCAACTCTCAGAAGTAGGCTAGTCAGGGCCAGAAGTCCGGGCCGGAGGAGGGTATAACCACGACGGGAGGGGGGACATAGGCGGGACTTCCCCAGACCGGCTCCCCGCTCTAAGGATAATAGTAAGACAAACCCGTGAACCACCGAGTGACCAGGGGTCAACGTGTGGCGGCCAGGCGTCACTATCTGACGCGGCGAAGAGAAGGAACGAACAGTGGTGAAAAAATAGGAGAAGCGAATGAAGGGCGTGTCGTAAAAGGGGGAGTAGTGGAAGAACGCCACAGGGGGGCCCACGAGCTCGTGATGTCGAAAGACAAAGGGAAGATTGAGCATTTGGTAAGCGGAGCTGAAGAAAGCGGAAAAAAGGAAGGAACTGCGTCGGCCAAGTGGGAAGAATGCCGCTGACGAATGTTATGGTTGGTGGGAGTAGTGCGAGAGACAGCGTGGGGGTAGGGTAGCTCGGTCGACGCAATAAATCGACGGAGAAGGCTAGAGAGGACCCCTGCGGTGCTAGCAGCTAAGCCGCGGAGTATGCCGAAGCAGCTGGACCTTAGCGGAACTAGCGCTGGACGAACCGCACCATTAACCGCACACGGAACCTCCCCGCGTGAGTGTGGGGGTCACCTATCGAAGCGCTGCGCTCACCCCACCTAGCCCTTGAAGGCCCGGTGAAGCACGCGCCAAGCCCAGATTAACCCCGCGGGGCTAGCATGCTAGCCATGCGGGTGTGCCGACGGCTGAACCGCAGCGGGACTAGCGCCGGACGAACCGCACCAGAAACCGCGCACGGTACCCCCGCCCCAGCGGATCGGGGGGCCACCCTAGCGAAGCGCCGCGCTCCTCTCCTAGCCCGTTAAGGGCTGGGTGAAGCAGCAGCACGAGCCAGATTGATACCGTTCTAACCGCGTGACTAGCGAGCTAGCCATGCGGGGAGCCATGACATAAACGACACCCGCTGCGCCCATAGCGGGTTCGCCGAGAACCCACCTCGGGCCTGACGAATCGAGCCCCGAGACCGGTACCTCGGCAGCGCGGTCGCAGATTCCGAGGACTCCTAAACCACGATCGCCGGGTGTCGATACTCAACAGGCGATGATCGCCCGAGAGAACCCGTGCGTCACCATAGCCAACTCACCGCTACGGGACGACTGCAGGCCGCCAATCCCCAGGGAAATGGCAGAGCAGACCATGCTAGCCTGCACCTATATCGCAACGACGCTAAATCACTGCGAGCCAGCGCCGCCGCGTGGTAGTCCGTCAGCCCCCCCGAGGGAGGGCTGTCCGACCAGGCCTGCTCGCTATAACCACCGGGTGGCCGCAAGAGCCCCAAATCCCCGGGGAAAAGGCAAGCAGACCGCAGCTAGCCTGCACCGGAGAAGCCCTAGGGCATAGACCAGCGGTGTCAGCGGTCCGGTAGCGTGCTAGACGGGCGGAACTCTCCGAGAGAGAAACCCCTCTAACACGCCATGAAGTACCCGAAGCTACAACATCTTAAGGTGCTCCCAAAGCAGCTGGGCCGCCTTGGAAAACCTCGGACCGGAGCGCCGAATACCACCACCCCCCCCACACCCCCCCTTTTTCCTAACTAAACATATACAGGGAACGTGTTCATGGCTGACCCATTGAAAACTGAGAGGCCACCGCAAGGAACTATCACCAAACGGAGCAACAGCGAAGCAAGACCCGTAATGAACGCAACGGAGAAAGAGGGTCGGGGGGCGGCGCGGGGTGAACGAGCCAGATGAGCGCAGGCGGTCGGAACGAAAACAACCCAAAGAAAAACAAGAGCGTGCCGCGGTAAGATCTGGCCCGCCAACGCGGAGACAAGATAACCGTCGCGGTAACAAGTCACACACTTTAAAGAATTTACAAGTCATGTTTTCCACAAATAATTTTATTAGAATACAACAAGCCTAAGGAATAACATAATAGAACCCATTTCACCCAAAAGAAACTGTTTATTGATAGTATGATAACTACAAGAAACAAACAAGGCTCACCAGAGCAAGGCATCCCGAACACGCAAACACTGTGCAATGGCTGCCTTTTGTTTTACCATATTTTATTTTTTACGCTACACAGATCACATGAACCGCACCGCTCGGCAAAAAGGTCACAAGTAAAAGCTCTCCGAACTGGTTAAAAGTCTCCGTGTCATTCCGTCCAATAGAGCGTTAAAATCCAGTATATAATCCAGTAATATATCCAGATAGTATTTGGGGTATAGCTATTAGGAGTATTCCGGATTGAGACGCCAACATTCCAGTATCAAATATCTCTGATAATTTGGCTGCTAGCACAGAGCTGGCGATGTACACAGCGTCCGTGTTTGTATGGCGGCCAAACGGAATTGAGGAAGAGTCTGGTCGACATGGTGTGACCTGGGGTCACTTGTCGAGTCCATTTTCTCTTTTAGGGTGCTAAAATGGTATTCCTTGGTTGGGGCTTTCACTTCTTCAGAAGGAAAATGCCTATATTTCATCTTCAGTCAACATTGGTGGTAAAGGAAATCAGTTCAGTGTAATGATTTATACATTTTTTGGCCTTATTTATTACCGTTACTAAAAGCTGACTTCAGAGATTTCAAAATAAAATGTTTTGTGTTAAAATTAGAAATAGCCATCTAGAACTAAATATATTAACGTAAAATGCACAATTCAAAGTTTGAGTGAATCAGAATTTTTGTTTTGATGTCTATTTATTATATATTCCTTCCAGAGGGATACTTGTCTAACACAAATTCTGGATCTGTAATTTTATAACATTTGCTGATTTCCCTATATGAAGTACTTTGATTGAGCTTATCTATTTGCATGCAGTGATTAGTAAATGTAACAGCATTGTCATATGCAAAAAACTGATTTGTTTGAAAATTGAGGGCGCCCTCCTCTGGACATCTCTGGAGCTCAGCCTTAAATCACACAAACGATCTTAATGTTATGTGGGTCAGTCATAGATGTTCCCAGGATTCTTGTTTTGGTGCATAATTATTAACCAGGTATTAAGCACACAAAATTCCAAAATAACCCTTTACAGTGAATGGACTCTCCATTCCTAATGATTTGAATGATAACGTATTGCCTGAGAACATATTGCTCATTTAGAATATCTGTCAAGGTTTTCTGATTGTGTGTTTCAGCACCCATGAACATCAAAATTTAGGATTTCTTGGCCACACTGCTGCTTTGATATGGAAAAGAATCACTCCCTCTATTGCAACACAGTTCAAGCTGGATGACAAAAGTTTTGAGCCAAGCTTAACAAGGAAGGAAATATGTAGGGCCTCTCACAGTGGCGTAACCATACCTTTGCAAATGGGGGGGGGGGGGGCAGAAGGGTCCAGACATTTTTTGAGGGGGCTACTTTGGGTCCTTCTCCATAGACCCTGTACAAAAGTTCAGTTTTTTTTTGTCCAATTTTGGTGGGCAAGGTAATTTTTGGGGGGCTTGTGCCCTCCCCTCGTCATCCGTCCTCAACACATGCCCCTACCAACGTACTGATTCGCCCTTCCGCCAACCGGTCCACCGCCCTTCCAAACCCAACACCGTGCAACAAGTCCTCAGTCTTTAATCCTATCCTCACTTCACCCCAACTCGCTCTTATCACATGGCGCGTCTCTGTCCCAGAATCCCATCCTCATTTTTCGCATCACAGACACCATGTCTCCTCCCATACAGCATCACTGGTCTCACACACTCTTATACACATTTCTTCATCTCAAAGGATATCTTTTCCCTTGCACACTCCCCACATTCCCTAAAAACTTCACCCACCCATTATACCTCACTCTAGCTGTCACAGCCACAGCCACCTCACATCCTACACCCCACTAACCCCCGGGGTGATCATCTTCATAGACAAGGGGGGAGCATCATCCGTGTCCAAGAATTCCGTAAAAAGGGGAGTTTTTTCAGGATCAGGTAGGTTACGTACGTAACGTGAAAAGGTCTAAAATCGCCAAAAATCAAGAAAAAACGGGTATTTATTTTCTAAACGAGGACTTATGCATTTAGGTTCCATATCATTTCCAGGGTTCAGCATAAAAAAAATTTTAAAAAGTGTTCCGGAAGTATGTGCGTGCCTTCAAACTTGTGCTTTCAAATCCCTAAATTTCCCAAATTTTCCACGCTACGCGCGGTAAAGACACCATACACGTGATTTTTAGAACCAGGCCTATTGGTTGAGATGAGATGACCGACCGCTGCTTTTGTGATTGCTGATTATGTCCCTATAGCAAAATTGTTCTAGGCCTATATCACTTACCCATGAAACGCGACGGACAATGTTTTAGCAATTAAAATCATATTTATTTAAATGTCAGTCAATTCTATAGGTTTATAATTTTCTTGAAAATAACCTTGTGGGAATATTTGGGTGATAATGGCGTGCGGATTCGGCAATTTCAGGGAAAATGGCGATTATCGCTCTGGTTCTCTAAATGCAAATTCTCGGATCCTATAGACCCATAGAAAGAAATGTCTTGAAAATAAATACCCAAGGTTTCGCCGACGACCCCGTAACGCTTACGAACTCTCCATGAACACTTTTAATTTAATGAACAGTTCAAATAAAACCTCACTTGCAGAACTATATTTACTGTTTATTACCGTCGATTCATTGGCCTTATATGTATTTAAAAGTTAACTATTACAAATATCAACATTTTTTTTTTAAAATAAAATGGCATGAGAAAATGTGTTTCGGAAAGCAAAACTTGGTATGGGTTCCGCGCTTCGTGCGAGAAAGAGCAGCACCCCTCCCGCGCCATTACTCTCTAATGTAAAAGAGTGAAACTTTCACTCCCAAAAAGTGTGAAACTCTTGTAAAACCACTCCAAAATGAGTGGTTTGTACTTTCAAACAGGGTGAATTCCACTCAAAAAGAGTAAAAATCATCCAAAAAGAGTGGATTTCCACTCGTTAGAGGAGTTCAACGAAAAGGACAACACTTTTGAGGAGTGAAACGAAGAAACACGAACGAGTGGGGAACAACTCTTTTAGAGTGATGTTCACTCTTTTTGAGTGGGATTTTGCTCTTTTTAAAGTACCAACCACTCATTTTTGCGAGTGGTTTTTTTAAAAGAGTTTCCATCTTTTGAGGGAGTGAAATTTTCAATAGTTTACATTAGAGGAGTATATGAATTATCTGTGACACTTTAACCATCAAGTCTGTTTACTTTTTATAAGCCATTTATCAACTAATATTTTGCTATAGTGAATCACTTTACAATTTCAAAATTATTTCTATCAAATTCGCATGAAAATGTGCGTTGGAAAGTGAAGATTGCAAGGGACACCCCCCCCCCCCCCCCCCCCCCCCCCCCCCCCCCCCCCCACCCCCCCCCCCCCCGCGCCGCTTGCATATAGCGCAATGGCCGCTCAGTGCAGCCCATATCGTGACTTGTATCGACCGTCGTGCCGCCCCGTCCTGGGAGAATTGTTGGATACGCCTCTGGATCAAAATGGCATTTGCCACTTTTTTTTAAATACTTTTACTGGGAATATCCTGGCCCGAAAAAAATTTTCCCGATATTTCTGAATTACCACCAAGTCAGACAAACCTCGCTGTGTGCAAAAGAATACACTGAAAAAGGAAGATGGTATTGGGTTTTTACGTTTAAAGGGGTAATAATTGCATCAAAATTACGTTGCTTAGGGTAGGAGGAACAAGAAGAAAGACACGATACTGTTAGGGGATGCAAAAAATTTCGCTACTGATACTTGTTTTGGGGGCGCAACTTCCATCAAGTACTTGTTTGCGGTAGATAATTGCGCTGTGATTACGTGGTTGGGGTGAAAATTCAAGCTTCGAAAATACGTATTTAGGGTGCTTTTCTGATTGCTTGGACACGGATTGACACCCATTGTCATTGAAGAAGTGCCCCCCCACTCCCCGCACTAACCTTGTCCCCAAGTATGTGAACTCCTTCACAGACTCCACCTCATACCACAATCTTTCCTCCTGTTCCACATCCTCCAGCTCCCTTCTCGCACCTTCCACACAAAATCTCTTGGCCCCAAGCTGAGGTCAGCTCTTCATCTTTGTGCACTCCCATGGATCCATTCCCACATTTCACACCACAAGGTTGCTTTTGGTCTTCCCACAAACGCTATATGGGTCTACCTTACTCATTACCACCTCCATCTCACCCCCACTCACCAGCATTTTGTTCTTCCAGGTTTACCCTCCTTAAGACCCTTACTCTCAAAACCACCTTCCATTTCCAAACTTTTCCCTCATCCATCCATTGTCTCGCCCATTAAAACCAAGTCAGCACATACACATCTCACTCATCAAACTTCTTTTGCTACTCTCCGTGAATACATCAATCACAATTGCAAAAATCAAGGGGAAAGTACAAGAACCTTGATGCACCCCTACATCACCTCACTCCTCAAACTCTTCAGACCCCACTCTAACTCATGTGTCTTTGCCTTCATATAAACTCATCACTGCTCTAACCACTCTTCTGGTTTTTAAAAATCCCTCTCTCTCTTCTCACCGCCCACTCCATCACTTTCCTCGTACCCTATCAAATCCTTCTCCAATCTCCATAGACACATATACAAGCGTTTTTCCCTTTAGCTCGGTATTCCTCTTGCCAAGCTCCTCAAAATAAACACTGCTTCTATCGTACCCTTCCCTGGCAATAAACCCAAATTGCTCTCATCCACTTCCACTATCTTCCGAATCCTATTCTCTAGACACCCCCCTATGTCCATCAATATTCATTGCATTCTCTAACAACCTTCACATCCCTATATGCACCACAACTCATTGCATCCCCTTTCCCTTTCAATAATTAGAACTACCAGACACCCTCACTGCCCACATCCTCCGGCATCCTCCTCCATCTAACACTCTCTGACACACCTCCATCATCACACCAATCCCTATCTCTCCACTCGCACTAATCATCTCCGCACTCACCTCCGAGGTTCCAGCTGCCTTTCCTTTTTTCATTTCTCTTATTGTCCTTCACCCCCTTCTTGTCATGCCTGACCTCTCAACTGGCCTCTACGCTTCTGACCCACTCATTCTCCTCATTCCTGATTCTCTCCATATGCTCTTTCCTACTCTACCTCTATCTCCTCTCCCTGAATTCACTTTTCCATCACTCCTCTTCCTCTCATACATCTTCCCCTTCATTGCCTTCACTATTTGATAAACTGTTTTGGATTCTCTCTCACTCACTCACCACAGAGGTGAAAAAAAAGTGTACAAACTTGGCTGTATCAAGGGACAACTCCCAACAGCTCTTCCGATCTGTAATACCTATTTGAAGATGCCTGGCTGCTCAAATAATAGAACGCTATGACTATCTCTGTACATAGCAGAATCTAGTTAGCATTTCCTTTCCAACACCAAGTTTTATATTTCAAACTTTCCTTTGAATAACATTTAAAATGCCATTTGACAGTGTGTATGAAAAGAGAGCTATTTTTCATAATCCATGTAGAAACTAAAAATTCCCGTATGTCAGAATGGGTCCAGTTTTGTGACACATAATTGGTTAAATGCCATGGTCCGATCGCTAATAGCCTCGTTCCCCAAAGCAGCCCCAATTTACCGATAAGTGGTCACATGTGTGGTATGCAAAGAAGCTAACCTATTTGTTCCTCATTTACCCTTGTGAAATCTTAGAGCCAAGTATGTTGGTTTGGAAGTTATGTGCCCAGAAATGTGCGCCCATTTTTTGGTCGACCAATATTAAATTTTACAGAGTATTCTATTGGCTTACAAAATCCCGTTTTTAGCTCTTGCAACAAAACGAAACGAAATATCGGCGCAAAACTTTATATATGGGTTTGGGAGTGAAATCCAATCTATCACGCTGAAACTCAATATCCTTAAATCGGGCATCCCCTTAATTTATTTGACTTTTATCTATAGTTCAGGCATCGCACATGGTGATATGCACCAGCTATTAATTTTGATGCTGGGTGGGGTTTCAAGTGGGTGCAGGTACACTTTTAATAAAAAATTGGAAAAAATAAAAAGATTGAATTACAATTTTAAAATATTTACTAAGTCTTTTGAATAATTATACTGTTTATGACAAACTTCCAAGGAGGGTCCCTGCTGTCCCATTGTCAACCAAACCCTATTAACGTGCATCGACTTCATCCGTGGCCTTAGGCCTCACCCATACCGATTTAACGCTCCGCTGTGCTCCCATTTTATAAATTAATGCACTTTATGTTGTCTGTTGTTGTTGATTTGTTATCCACTGTCTCTTAATCCCGGGAGGGGGCGGAGTGGCCTCTCGCGCCTCCCTTAATTCTGCCTGCAAATTCTTGGCAAAATCAGCCCATTTTGGACAAGTTACAGACTTTCAGCTCTTTCAACCCCCCGGTAATTTTGACGTTTTTTCAAACCTGATCCTCCGCCCCTGAGGTCTGTTGTTGATGTGAAAAGGGGTTTGCATGTGATATCCGCAAACTTTGATGGATTGAAACCAACTTATTCAGAGGTGACACATTGGATTTCCTCTTTTGATGATGAGGTCAAAGGTCACATGTCAAGGATAAAAGTGAGATCCAGTTGTAAGATAGGCTTAAAATGTAATGACCCTTAATTTGAAAAAAGTTCAATTTGGACCAAACTTGGTCTATGGAGATTACATGCAAACCTCCTTTGTTATAAGGTGAAAGGTCACCTAGCAAGGGTCAAAGGTCATATAAGCCTATCATTTACCAAAAGGCAATGCCCAGCGACACAAGCGGTCCTGCGTCCTGATGTATTTTTTGCTCCAGCGCCACCCAAAATGGGCTCCAACCGAGCAAGCTTATGAAGTGTCAATTTTTTACATTTTGACCTTGGTATTGACTTTTGACCTGGTATGGTGACCTCGACGACTTCATCAACAATGAGGGATCCATATTGCACCTATTACTTAGTTTGGTTAAATACTTAAAGGTGCAAAGCTGCAGAATACAGGCAAAACCTTTTTTCACATCAACTACAGACATCAACAAACATCAACACACAACGCCAGTGGACAAAGTGACCCATGTGTCTTCCTGCTTTACGGCAGGCAACACAAAAGTGTCAACCAAAAGGTGCATACTAGAGCAATATAATGACCCTCATGATCATTTGAAATGTCAGGACGGGATATGTCTACCCCCAATTAGGGAAAAGTTTAGTCATCATTTGTATTTCAACAAATCTTGTCAAGTTTTTGTGACTTACATGTATAAATTACAAAATGCCATACTTATATAATAGTGTATCCCCCAAAAACATTAGATCAAGTGTGTTAATAATGCAGAGTGGTGACCTTCCACACAGAAAGAAAATGAATACTTACTGTTTGTAGACCAGTAGTTAACAGATATGCCATACTGTGTCAGGCTCCTGTAGGTGGGCTGCCCACTGAAATATCACCATCCCCAAGATGAGGTGAAATAGGCTATGGATCGCTTACTGTATAATCAAACAACACACAAAACAAAAGAAGTGAGATACATCCTGGGTAATTACTATGGGTAAATCCTAACCACACCAAATACTAAAAAAAATACATTGCGGTCCCTAAGACCCGGCTTGAGTGTTGTCTGCCGTCATGGTTTGTGAATGGGGCCCAAAGGTCATATGAGGTCACGAAGGTCACATGAGGTTAAAAAGCATGTCCCCACCTCCCCCTCCTTTCCACCAAGTTCCATCATTGTAAAGCCCTACGGAAAAAATCATAAAGGCCATGCAATATATTAAGGGTTAACATTTTGACGACGACACACCCACACAGTACAGACATTACAAGCAGAGTAAACCCCTATGGTTGCCTTCTGCAATTTCTGCAGACAAAACACAAAAAATGCCCAATGGCACCAAGTTGAGGAAAAAAGTGACCCTTACATGACCTCTGATTTCACTTTTAGTGAATACCCTAAAATGAAACCCCAATCAGTTTGATTGCTTGTTTAGTTCTTCAAAATCTACCAACGCATGGTGGAGAAATGGCCCCCCAATAGAACTTGCGTACATTAAAATCAGTTACCTCAAATGACCGTGACAGACATTGACCTCAAGATTAAAATGTAATCATCAAAGGATCAGTCTTCAAGGTTCATCCAAGTCCTTCAATTCATGATGCTACAGCATTTTGAGAAAAATATTGGTAATGACCTTCATCTCACTTTAGTCAAATCCTAGATATCATTGATGTTTTTGTCCTTGTACTTGCCCCCGTAACGTAAGTGAAATAGGGGGTGGCCATACTTTTTTTGAGCTTTGCTCTGCTTTGGTCATCATTCCATTGTTACTGTATATGATTTTTTGCCTATTTTTGATAGTAGAATCATGGTAAATATAAATGATATGAAAAAAACATCATCCATAGTTGCCTGTACTGGAGCACATTTGCTGGTCACTTGTGTGAATGATCAAATTAAACATCAGAATGAACTTCTTCTAAAAAGTTGTAGTGATTAACTTACTGCATTTGTTGACATCATGGCTATCATGTTGCAGGTGTTTATGTATGGGTAGCATTGTATAATGCTTTCTTACTCAATTACAACATGATGGGCAGTGAGCTCCATGGAAAGAGCTGTGTTGAGAAAAATAATTAGAGTTAGTAAAAGCCCCAGTCACACTGGAGAGGCGATTGCCTGGGATTGCCCGCGATGCGGGGAAGAAATCGTGCGAGCCAGCGTCCAGGCCATCGTAATAAGAT
>JAMKCH010058430.1:0-19888 GCA_023653785.1 Ophioderma brevispina | reverse complement strand
ATAATGTAGTAATATAAGTCAAACTAAATATGTAGAGACAAAAATATAAAAAACAACAGTCTTGTGTGTAAGTTGCTAAATAGAATATGTTAAGACTTTTATAATCAAGATGGGATTTTTGATCTTGTGTTTGCTTATTCTGCAATGTGTCATGCCAATGGACTGGCTAGTAGTCCAGAGTCGTTCGCCAATAGGTTATCTGTGTGTTCGTGTTGAATGTACGAGAATCTGAGACTCAGCATATTAATTTTTCATGAATGAGCCTTGTACCATTCCCAGACTGTACCATTCCACATGCGTGACCAGATGGCTCACAGTGGTGGACATTTACTGTGCGCATGTTTGACTGTGTGCACATGTGGAAATATGTCAGGCAGGTTGTATTATTGTATATATCTGTGTGATCACAAAATTATGCACAAAAGGCGGATAAGCTTCTAAGCGATTGGGGTAAAACTTGTTTCCTGCTCCAAAGCCCAACAGACGGTAGAATTTTGAGAAACTTATTTGTACTGCAAGTAATATTGATTGGCGTTTTGAATTAATTAACAGGTATGGCAATTTCACGTGCAGTTGGATAAAATAATTGTAAAGTTATTGATTTTTCTCAGGAAAGTAGAGAAAGTGATGGCAGGACTAGTGAAGGACTGAGGGAGAATAGATTATGCTCGTTGCTGTGAACTCGTGATGTCGTGAGCAACGATGACACAGACATGATGATGGCTTTTTGATGCCTTGCTTGAAATTGCATACAGCCATTCTCACGAAAAAAAAAATGAGCGCCACAATGGGTTTTTTTTGCTGTCTTTGCTCACCATTTGCTTACACAATGCTGTGTTATTGGATTAAAATAAAATGTTTGATAGTTTCTAATTGGTCAACATATTTTTATGCATGAAATGATGAAACTTTTTTTTGGAATGGCACAAATAATATTTCACGTTTTTCTTCAAGTTAGCACAGCCACATGCTTGTTTAAACTTAATACCAAATCAATTTTTTCATCGGAAATTTTGTTTAGTATTCCCTGAATTAAAGAAAAAAAAGGATTTTAGAGTAAAGCCACTATCACTATAGCGATTTCACAAGGTAAACAATCAACCCCTATTTTCATCAAAGTACCATTTTTTTGCACTGTTGTGTTGTATTGGAAGTTGTACTATAATAGTAAAGACCTCATGGCCTGTACAGGCCCGTAACCAGGATTTTTTTAGGAGAGGGGCAACGATTCTTCAATAAGGGGGACGTTTGTCCTCAAATTCGGCCCTCCCAAAAGGGGGGGGGTGAATTTGAGTGGAATGGCCCCAAAAGGGGAACCTTTTTAACTTTTTTCAAACAAAATAGCATAAAAACTGAATTTTGGCTCGCGCCGCTCTTAAATTGGACTGTGGGCCTTTTGAGCCATTTCAGGGTATTTTATGGGCTTTTTTGAATTGGTAGGTGGCATTTGCACCCCCCCGCCCTACCTGGTTAGGCGGTATGAAAGTCGATGTTAAGTTTCCCGTAACCCGCCCGCGTAGGCTAATGAAAGTTGATTCCCAGTTCCGTTTCATTTTCATGATGAGTGGGGAATGTTTCATTATTTCATTATTATCCAGCTGCATTTGGGTAATGACAACCTATAACCCCCGGGGAAAGGCGTCATTGTTGGGTAACTGTGCGTCACTCCAATCAAAATATTTTGACCACAGGTACAGTCATTTACTCATGATGTGCGTCACCCCATACCCCGTGGGGTCCGTCATTGTTCAGTCACTTTACCTTGGTGCGTCAATCTCTGTACAGGTCTTTCTATATATGTTCAATTGCGATTTGCTTTGGGAATTTGAAACTATCCGTAAAAAGCGTTTCCGAGGAGACAAATGTGGAATGTTAATGGATTCAGTCACAGATATAGATATAATTAAAGGCTAGATTTCTCAACGCCAATTTAATGGAGAGGCGTGGTGGTGCCATGGTGGACGGAAATGGACTTGTGATCGCGTGCCACACTTTATCACTGTTTACTAAAGGGAGTGCGGAAGTCTAAAGGTTGATTCAGGGTCCAAAATAAGAATAGGGTGGGCAAGGCACTTTACCCAAATTAAAAGGGCAACAAGGCATAAATGTTCAAGAATAGCAAAGCTTTTAGGGCACCAAGGCAAATGGTAGGGGCACCTAAGGCAAATTGCCTTAGGCTATTGCCTTAGGTTATTTTGGAGCCTGGGTGATGATCGTCGCCACTGACTTTGATCAGTATGATCAAAAATTTTAACCTTTTATGAGGTTTTTGACCTGGGGCCTTGGTTAAGCTAAATGTAAATAAGTATACTGTACCTATGGTGTGATTAAATTATCAATGAAATGAACAAATTCAAATAAGCTGGAATTTTCTGCACGGGTTTCGGCGGCCGTGCCAGAAAAGCATATCGAAAAATCAAGCCAATTTTACGTAAGCAGTAAACAAGGAAACTCACACAGATATACGGAAGTGGCACGTACACTACAACTGTTGGGTTATATTCACGGTGATAACGCACCAAGTTCCAACCATCTGAACTGTGACGTAGTAGGGTCGAGAGTCACCAAGTCCACCACCGTGCTTGTCACAGATGATTTTCAACCAGAGAATAAATTGCGTTTCAAAGCCGATTTCTAATACAATACCGGGAACTGTTCAGCGTCTCAGTCATGTAAGTGCAATTTGGAAAATCATTGGTATCGTTTTTCTTTTAATGACAGGAGCTACATCTCATTTAAAGATATTAGCAGCGATTTGCTAATCGAACACATCGAAAAAATCATCCACAATTCATATTAGTGTATTTTTGTTACTGGCATGGATATGCGAACATTAAACCTGCAATGGTTGGCTTGAATACGTGTATAAAGGGACACAGCGGGCCTTTTTTGATTCTGTAATTTCTAACGTGGGTATCTAAATTCCGATGAGATCAAAAAAGCCTTTCCTGGTGAATATCAAGATTTTCGCCATGATATTGGCACCATGATCAATAAAGTTTGACCTCAAACACAAGCATTTAGAAGTATATTGATCGAGGTTCATTGTTGTAATGATTGTAACCCACAATCAGCTGTTTAGTGCAGATTTGAGACGCCGTTCGCTGTGTGCCTTATGTGCGGGAGGGACAGTATGACCAATTTCTCAATTACTTTCACTAGTTGGCAGTTTGTTTCTACATACAGCAATTATTTGAATTGTTACACGCGTATCCATGGTTTTGTGTCGCCTGTAAGGCAGGAAGACACTAGGGATCACTTGTCCACTGTAGGGGTCTGTTGTGTTGTTGATATCTGTTGTTGGTGTCTATGTGGAGAAAAAGGGTTTTATTAAACTTTGTTTTATTGTATATCCTCATCTTGGATGGGATTTAAACCAAACTTGGATCACCGGTGCAACATGGATACCCCCACTGTTGATGAGGTCAAAGGTCACCTGCAAGGTCAAAGGTCATGTGAGGTCAAGTTGTAAAAAAATAGCTGAAAACTGTTAAAATTGACCTCATTGAAAAGTTGAAGTTCAATAAAACCAAATTGACTCATTCTGTGCACTTATGGGATCCCTCTTTTTGTGATGAGGTCAAAGGTCCACATACAAGGTCAAAGGTCCATGTGATGTCAAGTTGTAAAATAGGCTGAAAATGTAAAATGACCTCATTCTGAACGTTGAAAACCAAAACTGGGGTCACAGGTGCACATGGCATCCACCACTTGTTGATGAGGTCAAAGGTCACATTGCCAAGGTCAGTCACATGCCAAGGTCAAAGGTTCACATGCCAGGTCAAAGGTCAGGTGAGGTCAGTTGTAAAATAGGCTGAAACGGTAAAATGGCCTATTTGAAATTGTGAAGTTCAATTAGACCAAACTTGAATAAGAGGTGCAATATGGGATCCATCATTGTTGATGAGTCAAGGTCACACACCAAGGTCAAAGGTCAGGTAGGCTATCATTCACTAACCGCGACGGGCAGGCGACACAAGCGGTCCGGGACCGTGTATTTTTTTTTCCCACAGAGGAAAAAACATTTATTACATTGCTACATACAGACAAGGACAAGGTACATCAATTACAAAACAGCGTAGATGGAATTTTAAAGTATCTGGTACCAAGTCTACACATCAAAAGGACCAAGAATTCCCATTCCTTTCAAACTGGGAGAGCTTAGAATTCTTACAAAAATATATTCTCCACGGCTATATATCTCATAATTTCATACTCCAACAAAAGGCGGAAACGCATGGATGTTTTCTCACACATTTTCATTTGTATATGTCCTGAACGACAAAGCAGAATAATAACGTTAACAGCAACAAGCTTGATATCCCTTACACCAAACCGACATAAACTCTTATCAATAATGAGATTAATATTGGAGACCCTCTTCAACCAGTATGCTAACTGATTCCAAGTGTTGCGAGTCAGTACATTTACAGAGAAAAGGTGGAAAAGAGTTTTCCTCATTATTATGCAAAAAGTACAAAGATCAGAGTTACTCTTACCTATTTAAAGAGAAATGATTTAACCCTAAAATCTATGGAGAATTGTAAATTTGAAAACCACTTAGTTTTTTAAACATCCATAGTACTTTAAAGGGAATGGTTTATAATATTGACTCCATATGAAGTTTGAAAAAGTGAACATTCAATTTTACATTCCACTTTAAGATAAACTTATTCTCAACCTTTTTACTGGAACAAGAGGATATCATAATCTCCTTGAACCTTTCTTATCTTTGAGAATATTATAAAAAAATGAAAGGGCAAAAAAGGTTTGGCGACCTTAATAGATCTATGATTTAAAAGATCCCCAAAGGATTTTTTTACAGCTTATAATCCCGCCATACTCAATAAATTGTCAAATCCATAATGATTCAGAAGGCTTATAAGAGAGACATTTACCAGTTTGATTTAAAATTGGACTAAAACTATATCCCTTTTTGGGCCCAGTTGTCTGTAGAAGACACCCCCCCCCCCCCCCCCCCCCCCCCCCCCCCCCCCCTCCCTCCCTTTTCTCCCCCCCCCCCCCCTACCACCGATTTTAATTAGATCATTGATACCATAAGTACATATAACATAGATATCTTGTGGTTATGTGTGAAATAGGACATCAACACAAAAAAACATTGGGCCTCTTAATATGAGAACAAACACTTGGTAATACTTGTAGAACCACCCTCCAATAAAATTAGCTCAGAAATATTGAGAGATTGAAAAAAGTGTACCCCAATCAGAACTACCCGAGTGAATAAGTCTCCGGGATCCATGTAAGTTTAAGGGCTGAATGTAGTTGGAATATATTACATTCTAACCCCACCCTGACTGTAATCTTGTATCAGTTGTTTTCTACTAACGCGGTCCACACCTTTCCAATAAATTTCTAAAATCACAATTTAATTCATAGTGATATTAATTGTGGATTGGGCAGGGTAAGTATTAAAAAAGAAGCTTTGAAAGCAAAAGAAGCGAGTTAACAAATGTTACCCTACCCAAAACGTTTTTGAAATTCCTTTTGGACCATTGATAAAAAGAACCGTTATTGAGTTGAAAGGCTATGGAATTAATATCAACCAGTTCATTGAGGTTGTAGTCAAATCAATACCCAGTGACCTAAAAGTCTCATTCTTACCAATCCATTTGAACTTTATATTTGTACCAAATACGATATCAGTCGTTTTTGTATGAACCATCCAAATGGCATTTGTTTTGTCAATGTTTTACAGGCCAGACCTTCCAGCACCAAAGTCATAATTTAAATCAAAAGCTGCTGGACATAGAACCTCAGAACCACCAAAATGAAAGTATCGTCGGCATATTGTGATAGGCGATACTCTTGTGTTATCAATAAAAATGCCCTTAGTTTTATGTTTGACCGATTCATCAGAGCGATTCTTCAGGCACACAAAAAAACAAAGTACGGACTAGACCATCACCTTGTCTGCAGCCACGAATGCCAATTTAAATGACTCTGATAGAAAGCCATTAAAAGCCAGAAGCTTGGGATTGAGTATAGGAACTATTTACCCATTTTGTGATGAGGACAAAATTTAAAATTATTCTAAAACTTTAATAGAAAACTATGAGGACACTGAGTCGAATGCTTTTTCGAAAGAAGTCTATCAGTTAGAAAAGGGGAACCTACCGGGAATATTATTTTGCTCATGAGATGAAAAAAAGTCATACATAATCCCTAATATTTCTCCAATTATAACGACATTTTATTGAAGCCACTTGATTCTGGATAATATTCGGAAGTATAACTTGTATCTATGCAATACAGCAGTGCAACTTATAGGATACATTTAATAGTGAAATAGGCCTCCAATTCTTAAAAACTTGACGAGGTTTATCACCTTTCGGAAGAAGTGTAATAATACCATATTTATGGGTCTAACCTAATTGACCATAAATATGCATAGTTTAAAGACCTTAACAAAATACCACCAATCTCAACAAAAAAAGAATTTATAGAACTCATAACGAATTCCATCTGAACCCGGTGATTTACCATTTTTTTAATCTTACAGGACTTGAGAAACTCACTGTATGAATATAGGACCTTGCAAAGAATCGCGTTGCTATCGGACAAAGATGTGGCATCAGAATCTCTAAAAATTGCAGAATATATATATCGTCTATTTCACCATGAGGAGAGGATACAAATTCTAGAAAATTCCTTGTTCCCCAAGAAATCTTTTGAGTAGAGAGAGTTTTATTATCTCCTTCCTTTACAATACATCTAATAGTTTGTTAATATAATTTTCTATTCTCCATCATCAAAAAATATTTGGATGGTTTTCACCCTGTTCCATCCAACTCGTTTTAGACCTTATTAAAACCCCCATCATTTTAGATTGCGAGGGTTAATTAACTCATCTGTTTTTGAGGCCAAAATATCATTACATTAGGGTCACTTGTGAGACCAAAATTGATAACTGTTACTTCCTTTTCAAGGTCAGCTTCCATGTGACGTTAGGACCGTTCTTATAAGTTACGATAAGAAATTGTTCAAGCTCTTATTTCCATAAGGAATCATTGCAAATAGAAGCTGATCATTAATAATAAATTTCTCTACGCAAGGGTGAACATAGCATTGACTACTGGAGGTGTCGGCATATGATCTGTAACGTCTTAAGTATTTTAACACTCTTAATAAAGTGGCGGTCTTTTTAATAATGAATTAGTCAACTTCCAATACACTTTACACCGCTACTTGTTTCAAGTCAACTGAATATCGATAAAGAGTGGTCTGAACGATACCCGGGTGTTAAATATTCCGTCTGCAATTTAGAGTTCAAGTCTGATGAAAATGAGAAAATAAGTCTAGTCCTCGACTGCTTCATAGTATTATGTTGCTCCATGTAACCTACGGGTGTAGGATTGTGGATGCGCCCAGGTATCCGCGAGAATCACACTCCCACTACAAAAATCAAGAACTTTCTGCTCGGTGGGATTGTTTATCTAAAAAATTAATGCAATCCATATTCTCATTCCAAATTAAATTCCAATCCCACAAAATGATGGTATGTGGATTATCAAACTTCATAATCAGTTTACCCCAAACTCCTCAAAAAAAGTAGTGGGAATCATTTGTTGGACCATATAAATAATTAAGTTGTACAGCTCAATCGCCAAACTCGATATCCAAAGCCAAATATAAATTCCCATGTCATCGACTTTTGAGAAAAATTTAAACTCAAAAATTATTATTAAAAGGATAGCCCGCCAGGCATTACTTCTGTAGGAGTTAAGTAGCAATTTCAAACCCCACTAGTTAAGTTATCATCGCCTCATTTTCTTGGTTGGTAAATGGTGAACATTCTGGAAACATAACGCAGAATATCTTTGATTCCTAAGGTAATTAAAAATATCCCGATGTTTTCGAAAGTGCCGAGTGGCCACACAATTAATGAAGAATAGAAAGCAAACTTTTGTTTTATCAGTGAGACATCGTTAAAAACAACTAAACGAACACGAAAGGTCTGACCTGTTATTGACAGAAACCCCAAAAGCGCGCGCTACCAAAGTATACATGTGATATAGCCCACATGTTGCGGGGAAACATATTACATCATCAAAAAAACATGACGTCAGTACAATCGAAATCGCCAGATATGTTAATAATGTAAAATTTGAGTCTATACCAAGCAAACGGGGGATTTAAATCATTGACCCTTTTTAAAAAAACCGTGGTGATTCCCGCCACGTTATCAGTTGCGGTTATAATTAATGGTAAAAAGACGACACCCAACAGTGCTGACTGCAACTTTTAAAAAATACCAGATTGTAATTTTTGAAAAGTTAGGATATCACGGGCCATTCGACGAGATTACAAATGCATTTACAAACTGAATAGCATTAGGCGGTGGGCGACGGACATAACATACTGTTAACGACAAAAAATCAAAAACAGTCAGGACAAATGTTATGCTTTTAGCGACAACCAAACACCGATCCCACTAGCCCCAACCATCGCAGACAATACTAGATGTTAAAACAGGTGCAGTATAAAGTTATGCAAAATCACACTAGTATAGATCGCTTTGCCAAACGCTTCACACTATCCTCGCACCTGGATATCGATTTATATATCATAACAACAAGAATGGACTTCTTGACCCGAACATTCTGGATGAATATTTGGTTTGTAATGTATAATCATCATCATCAATAGGTGTTGCACCGCCCCCCAAAATACATCGTAACACTTACTGTGCTCAAGTGATAGATGATCTCATCACTACATGTGGCAGGGTAGTATAAAATGTGCTTTGTGTGCCTTAAGAGGTGATACAACAGGTTAGGGAAATACCAGGTATTAAAACCGAAGCAGCGCATTTATGAGATTTACGGGTCATAATACCCAAAACCTGCAACGCAACCAGTATTGCTCCGCAAGAATAGCATGTACCTTCAGATGCCAAATTACTGTCACCCGTACTGCGGAATTTAATTACTACATCACAATACATACCATTAAAGATATAATGTTCGACCTCTGTGTATTTTATACATATAAATCACACACTAACACAGACATAAAAACAAACCTTAAAAAATATCCCAATAAAAATCTCACCATGAAAAAGAGAAAAATGGAAGAGAAAATACAATCTTGCAAAAAAAATGAAAAAACATTCATTTATAGTCAATGACCAAAGAGAACGAAAAAAATAAACCATCTTTCAGGGAGACGCCCGTCAGTATGTGGGGAGCACCGGAACCCAAAACAACCAAGGAGAGCTTACACCACACCAATTCGCATCCATAGCAATAAATTCACATAATAAATATTATGACCGGTCCAGAGCATGACCAAAGTGGGCCATTGCATCATAGCGTTTAAAAAAGGGTGTTTTAAATCAATCCCCACAGTACATTAGTATGACCAATTAGCATCGAACTGGCCACATAAAATCTGGCCAAGAATTTCAACAAAGCCGAAAACCAAAAAAAACATGCAGGTCAGAAATAGTCAAGAATTAATAAGTCCTAACCTTTGAACCCAAACAGCATAGAAAAACGAGGGTTAAATCCTACGGGGCCCCGGACACCTCACCCAAGGCAAAATTAGGAGCTATTAGGCAGGAAAACCAATACATGTGGGATGGGATGGACTCAAAAACACCTCGCCCGTAGCCATCCCAATTTTTTTTTAAATTGGGTGATTGACGGCCCCAACTGCAAAATTGACACATTAAATAGCCCATGATGTGTAACACTGACCGTGACTTTAGTTAGTTCATGAAGTAAACCGTAATTAATCTATTAGATCGCATTCGTTACCATCAGTTATTTAGAACGGGTTATCACGCATTTAAAGCATTTAGATAAAGTTTAGTGTCTTTACTGTCGTCCATACAAAAATTATGATTCAGTAAAAAAAACAAAAAAAACCCACGGTTCTGTTATAAAAATATTTTAAACATAAGCGTTATATGCACTTACGCCATGTTTAGATAAATATGAAAAGCTTGTATAAAGCTTCCAAAGTTTGATACACAACACAAGAAAAGATGGCGTTCAAACGGAGACTTACGGAATGGGATACAGTGTAAACCCCGTCGATCGCGGTCATATTTTAATTCACACATTTAGTGGGCACGTACTCCACACTGTTAAGCTATATAAATATACCTCAGGTATATAAAAAAAAAAGGTTTATCAATGCACTAAAACGTTGATCCCACTAAGAAAATTAACAATTTTTATCAGAGGGATAACTCCACGTGCGACTCAAAATGGACTGCCAACATTGTTAGACCGAGAGTTTTTTACGACACTTTAAAAGTATATATATTCCTTCTCTGGACTCCACTTCCAGAGAAAAGCGTTAGTTTCACTCCAATGGTGTACAGAAGATTTAACTTGATCTTGCCATTTCTTTTCGCGGCTCAGTCAAGGGCGGTGAGTGAGATCGTCAGTAACAAAAAGTGGGAGGTCTAACAGGCGCCTGACGGCTTTCTTTCATCACTCGCGTTTATTTTTAAAGGACAACATTGCTCACGACGAAGATGGGGGGGAAGGCTTTCGTTGCCTCCTTTTCCATCTCGATGTGCCCTATCCAAACGAACTTCGTTTTTTTTACGTTTAAAACATGCATTTCCCATTTTTATTCTCTCGAATTATCGCTTGCTGCTAATCACTTTAATTAAATTTAACGGGGAAAGCTTTTTATCTTCATTTTTCATTCTGATATACTGTCCATTTCATGCGAAGTTTAATAACTTAGTGGTTATGCCGCATTTCCTCACACGAAATGCAGAAAGAGCCATCTTGCTTGTTTGCCAGATTTTTGCAACCCAAATGCCACCCAAACTGAGGTTGAAATTTGTATTCATAAAAAAGTCGGGGCGGAGCCGATGGGTGGTAATGATAGTGGCGGGCACCATGTTGAAGCATTAGCTGGCGCATGGTCCTATCATGGTAATCTGTGGAAACCCGAGGGCCAAGTTCTAATTACAAAGAATGGAGTCACTCCCACAATGTAAACATACTGACCAATCCAGATTCGGCAACATTAACAAAAATATATTAAATTATAAAAAAAGATAATTATAATCCAAAAGAAAGTGACAGATCAATGCAGAATCTGCAGCAGATGAAGACAGATACAGGACGATTGAAAACTTTAAATCCCACCCAAAATTGGACAGAGCTCCGCCATGTGCCAGGGCTTGATAAATTTGTCATTAAAAACCAATGTATTATGGCCCAATAGTTTAATTGAAATGTGACCTTTGTTTAAGAGTTATTTGTCCCATTTGGGCTTATTTTACATCTTGACCGAAATAACCTTTGACCTAGCACGTGACCTCGGTCATGATTGAGACATGGTAGCGTCATTTCCACCTCGGTACAACAAAGTTTTGGCTGGGTGCCCTGATTATATAAAATTAACAAAGAGTTCTCTCTTCAGTCAGTTAGTCAAGTGTCTACTTTAGATAATCTGAAACATATCCGTATAGCATCGATGACAACAGAATCATTTCAAATGCATATGTTCAGTAATACACATGAATAACATGCCCTCTAAACATTTAGGGATGAGTTTTTTGTCGGGGTTTTTGCATAATACCAGTAATTTTTTTAAGGTTGATATTAAAAAGTGACAATCCGAAGTATAGTTATGTTTTGCCACTTGTGGAAGTAAAAATAACCTTTCCCCTTCATTATTTCCTACCACAATACACTACAGGGTCAATTTCCGGGAAGTTGGTAAAATTCTGTCCAGACACTTCCGAGGCTGTAATGCTGAGGGACGGTTATTTGGTGTGGTTTTTGATACATTAATTGGAAATAACCGCTTATTAATATCCTGAAACATAAATATTGTGGGAAATTTTTTCTTGAAACAAAAAAATTGATATGTCGCCACACACAAGAACCCCAAGTCCCGATCACGCATGTGTAAACTTTACTATCTTGTGGTATTGCGACGAAGAAAGTTGGCAACCTCAAACCACCGAGAATTGCAAGTACTAACATGCAATAACTTAAAATAAAAATGTTTTACTTTTTTTATTATTATTAATACAAGAAATAAATATTAAAATTGCTGTACCTAAAGTTTCATGGTCCCGCCACTTCTGGGCTCATCTACAGTCACGACACTACATTTAAAGACGGACTTGGGAAAAAAAATAAAGTTTGGACAGTCAAAGGACTTTTCAAAGATTCATGCAAAACCCTTTCACTTTTAAAGGCTTCAAGCCCCATTTGGAATTCAAAAGACTTCAAAGATTCAAGGATCGCTATGAACCCTGTGGGCGTGCGCGGTGGGAAACAGTAAAAATAACCCCCACACTAACAGTTCATTCGTGCCAGCGATAAATTTGTCCAAACATTTATTCAGGGTTTCTCCACATGGACCACATGTAAATCCCTACAAATCCATATATTTTGATCGATCGTCCCCGCGATCGTGCTGGTCTAATCACCTACATCTCCTAGTACGTTCCCATTCAAGCCTGACTTAATGCTTTTCATTTTCTACGCTCAATTTAGAAATATCCCTACGATACCCACTGAAAAATTTGGCAACCCTGAGGGCCGCAACACGTCAGGGGCCAATGATTCTAGCAACACTGACTTCTCATTGTGCTACGCTCATAGCAAGTTGTGTGTGATCTTAGGGCTTGAGGAAGTTTGCAAGTTCAGAGGATTATAGCTTTACTCGCCTATCTACCATAACTAGTGTTCTCTTACGCATTTTCTGACAATTTTGGTTTCGGTGTGCTGCTTCAGCCCAATCCCAATTTGTTGCAAAAAACCTTTGGGCGTAGTTTAGGTGAGTCAGGGTGTGTACTTTCCGCAAAAGATGGCGGCTAGTGCACACGTGTATTACAGTGTCTGCTCGGGTAGGCCCCTTCGAGTAATTCCCACATTCATCTAGCGCGTGAGTTGGGGAGCTTAGTGTTCTAGGATTGGTTCCTGAGGATTTATTCACTTTTTTCATCGGCTCTGTGATATGTTTTCGCCGGTCATCTTCACCGCTATTCTACGGTACGGTATCCGTCGGGACGCCATTAACGGTATAGTCGGCCAGCTGGGCCGAAAGTTCATAACTGGGGTTCTGCATCGGAAAAAATGGTTCGCCATCTGCTTCGGTGCACGGGGCGGTTTGTTGTTTGAGCCCCCACCGCTGCACTCCCGTGGACTTACGGGTCTGCGGGTCAGTATATTGGTCTCCGTCATCGGGGGGCCCACTACCGTTATTACGGACGGGCCTTACCGTTCACGGGAATACTTAAGACGGGATCTTTTTTCAGCGGCCATTTTGGATATTTACCGGTGAATTTTTACCGCGTAGAATCATTGGTTCCGAACTAACATCGGCGGTTGCGATAAGGCAAGTTTCGTTCCATTATTTCACATGACCCAGAAACCGAAAGTACGTGCTTCTCGGGAGTTAGGATCAAACGCGTTTTTCTTCGGTTTTCCCCCTTTGGGGGGCTCCACTACCGTTGTCACGGCCGAGCCTTACCGTTATGGGGGATTGGAGGACGGGACACTTCCGGCGGCCATTTTAAATTTTTTGCCGACCGATATTTTTACCGCTTAACCTAATTGGTTACGAACTAAACATCGGCGGTTCGAATAAAAATTTTCCCATATTTCAACATACACCCGAAAACCGGAAGTAGTGCTTTTCTATGGGAATTAGGCTCCAGCGGGATTTTTTCGCATTTTGCGCGGGCATACTGGCAACCGGTGGTTGGGTTGGAGGGACTCAATTGTATTTGCTAGGCTAGCTGTACTTGAGGAGATCTCCCGGTATGTTCCTTAAAGTTCCTAAACAACTTGAGTTTCTCTCTCTTTGTCTTTCCCCAGATAAGACATGGATTTCGACTCAAGACGAGAAGGAGCCCAGCAACCCAGTGTAGCCGGTTTAGCAGCCGGATAGCAGCCGTCAAGAGCGAAACTGGGCCGAGGTTTCCGGATGCCGCACCGCCCACCGCCCGCCCGGCGAGTAGTACCGCACCGTCCACCTGAGTACCCCGCTCTCCACCGTCGGCATACCGTGGGTCATCGCGGAGGCCGTTCGGGAGCCGAGACCGCCGCCCAGATCACCGCAGGAGGAGCCGCTCGGGGAGCTGTGACCGCCGCCGAGGAGCTTCACCGAAAGAGCCGTTCCGGGAGCAGGAGCCGCGGGGATCACCGCAAGAGCCGTTCGGGAGCCTGAAACCGACGACGGGATCACCGCAAGAGCGTTCGGGGAGCCGAGTGGACCGCCGTCGGGATCACAGCAAGAGCCGTTCCGGGAGCGTAATGCCGAGCCGGAACCGCCGCTGGGATCACCGCAGGACCACCCGACGAGCTAACGACTCTCCACCGCCCGGATATTGGTCTCCCCGTCAGCGGGGGCCCCCACTACCATTTTACGGCCATGGGCCTTACCGTCACGGGGATACTCTAGATTGGTGACACCTCTTCAGCGGGCAACACCACCGAAGCCGACTGCATCGCCGCAAGCGACGGCATTGCCGCAAGCGCTTGGCATCGCCGCTAAGAAGAGTACCGGCATCGCCGTAAGCGCCGGGATCGCCGTAAGCGCCGGGATAGCCATAAGCGCGGGATCGCCGTAGCGCCGGGATCGCCATAAGCGCCGGGGTCATCGCAAGTGCCGTTCGCGCAGCCACAATCACAATTGGATCTCCGCAGCTGCCGTTCTCGGAGCTGTGGTAACAGCAGCTACCACCCGGATCTCCAGAGGAGCTGCTCCTTGAGCCGTGACCGCCGCAGCCGCAGGATATGTACGACTGCCGCCAGGATATTTACGACTGCCGCCGAGACCAACGGGATAGCCGAGATTCACCGACGGAGTGTAAATTCACCCCGCTACCCAAGTCGTGGACTTCCGGGACCCAGCCGTGTCCGCGGGGGGACAGCCGCGATCGCCGGGGCGACCGCGACCGTCGGAAAAGCCGGGGACTCTTTCAGGGGAAGCCACCGACCCAACGGCAGCAAGCGAGGACGCAGTTAGAGTCCACCACAGCGCCGTCCGCATGGACGACTCTGGGTCCAGACAAGGTTCCTTTGAACTGCCGAGTTTTACACGACGAGTGGTGATCATGGACGGCCATAGGGACAGGAAATTCTGCGGCGTTCAACAAACTCACGCACGCCTCCTTCCTCGGACCACCGTAACTTCTAAACCGATCCAAGCCAAGGGGAACTCACAGAGGAATCCATCAAGGCCGGGTCCCGGAAGGTTAGAAAGGATCCTCCACCTGGGAAGATCGACAAACTAGCGGGGAAAGTCGTTCACGTGATACCAGAGCCATTCAGTGGCGGCTCCCTTCCTTTTAGCAGTTGTGCTAGGGAGGAGCAGCCTGATCCAGTGGCCTGAACCTTCACCAGAGATTGACTAGCTGGGAGAAGCTAGCTTCCGGGGTAACAAGCCAGAGAAGCGGCGGCCGTACGTACCACTTTATTCTCCATTCAGGAGCTATGTGCGACCAACTATATACACTCCGGGGCTAGCGCCCTGCACGGGGAACACCAGCTGCATGATTGCAGATAAAAATAGGCCTACTTGCGGAAAGTGAGTGAGCCTAAAGCCCTCAACCTCCTGAGGGCCCGCGGCCAGTTCCGGGAACGCCTACAGGACCTTGCCAGTCTTCCGGGGACCGTTTTCAGAGGCCTACACGAGGAGGATGTCGCTAACAAGAATGCCTAGGCAGCCTGCGAACGCCAGAAGGAGAAAAAGGCAGCGCCGGCTAGCCACTGCGACTGCAAGCAACCGCAGACTTTTCGTAAGTCAGGACTCCAATCAGAAGAAACCAGCCGTCCAAGAACAACCAAGGGTCAATCGCCCCAGAGAGGGAGCAAGGATAACGACGCAAGGGCAGCGACGGCGGTGGATTGCACCAAGGGACGACGATCAGGAGGGGGTGGGGGGCACAATGTGCTTCCTCCCCCAAGAAGAGGTGGACTATCCTCAGCCCTCAGAACCTCCCCTTGCGGGGTTGGGGGGGGCGGGGATACTTCATACACCGTTGGAGGACGGTGACTTCGAACTCATGGTTCTGCGCACACGAAAGATGTGATCCCCACGGACGTAAACAGACGGCAAGACATTTCCAAGAGGACGACAGCTTGACTTCAGAAGGCGGCGATTCGTCGGGTACCATTCTGCGCCGTAGCATTCACCTCAGCGCCTTGTCTCTCCCTCAAGGAAATCCGTTACGAGTGGCGCCCGATTCTCAACACGAAAGTGCTCAGCCAGTTCTTCAAATCACGCCTCTTCAAAGAGGGAGCCTATCAGCAGTTTTCTCAAGGGACTCATCGAGCCGGGGGAGCATCACTCTTGACTTAGAGGATGCTTACTTCAAATCTCCGATACATCTGTCACACAGGAAGGTTGCTCGGTTTCCTATATCGTCCGCTCGTTCTATCAGTTCCATTGCCTCCCGGTCGGATTATCGACAGTTGTCCGCACAATTCACCAGGAAGTGAAGAAAATTGTTAGCAGAGTTACTCGGGCGGAGTAGCCATTCGACTTCGCCTACTTGGACGACTGGCTCCTGGCAGCGCCTTCCAGGGAACAACCTCAACACTCCTTCGCGGAGCTTTGACTTTTAAAGGGCGACACTGATCTTCAAACGGGGAAATAGTGTTTCCGACCGCGAGGGCATCGCATCTAACGCAGTGCGCTGGGATCCTCATGAAACTCAATTGACTACTGGGCTTCACAGCCATGCAGTATGACAAAGGTGGTATCACGCCGCAGACTTCGCTTGCAAGTAGTATAGCTGCTCGTATATCGCGTGTCAATATTCGCCGAGACCAGATGTCCAAGAGTATTCCAGAGGTCCCACACGTCAGAAGAGCGATAGCATGGTGGCCTCAGCCGGATAATCTCCGCCGGGAAAACTAATCACATCAGACATCATCTTTCATTCCCAGGACGGATGCATCTAGAGCGGGTGGGGAACCACGTAGGAGAAACTCGGCCTATCGGGGACTCGGAAATAGGAAAGTTGACCAAGCATCACCATTCATTATCACGTTGGAGCTGTGGGCTGTTATCTGGCGCCGAGGCCTGAATCTCCATCTGGTCAAGGGGGGTCACGTCCTAGCCCGGTGCGGGGATACATGCCGGTCGTCTACTTCTAAAACAAGGCAGGGAGGATCCTGGAGAACTCGAATCATTTGCCTACAGACAATCCTGGAGTGGTGTCTCCGTCATCAGACCACCATGACGACATCCTCTTCCCGGGGAGGACAACACCCTGGCAGAGCCCTGGCGAGGAAGACAGCCGGGAAGGCAGGACCTTCGAAGAGTCCGGGGTCGGCGTGTGGTGGAGTAGCACCTCATCCCAATATGCAGAATGGCTCCTACGGGCGGGATCACAGGGCTAGAATTTCGGCGAGGATCCGAGAATCGATTCTCGCAAAAAAAAAAGTGGGGAATTTTTTTTAACAAAATTTTTCTTTTTTTCTCGTAAACTGTTTTGCGTGAATTAAAGTTGATTCTCGTAAACTTCAGAACTTAACACAGCAGTGAATTAGATGATTCCCGTTCCCGCAAAATTTGTTTTGGGAATCAAGGGACTGATTCTCCACACAGCGGCGAAATTCACCCCTGGATCACCCCCACTGTGAACTGTTCGCAAGCCGCATCACGCCAACTCCCGACATACTGCTCGTGGCCCAAGGCTCCACCACCGGATATCGATCCCCCCGGTATAGGGGGCCCCACTACCGTTATTAAGGCCGGGCCAGCTTTACCGTTCACGGGGATACTTAGAAATGGATATTGGCCTTCCCGTCATCGGGGGCCCCACTACCGTTATACGGCCGGGCCTTACTGTTCACGGGAAATTGTTGACATACTTACATGATAATACTTTCTTCCAGCGGCCAAATCACCCAAGCCGCCATCTGACTGGAGAGGCAAGGATACTACAACAAGGAGGATTTATAATTCCAGACATGTCAAGCACGGTAAGAGGAAGTGCAGGAATCGCAAGTGACCATCGGCGAGAAACTCTCTCAGCCATCCATTCTGGGATTGCGGGACGGCGTCACCGGAACATAACATTGTCTAGCTCGCAGCCTCATGATAGCATCAAGCGGAACGCTGCAATCACGGCAGCCCGATCGCTCTATAGTGCCAGCTTGGGACCTGCCATCAGTACTCCAGCATCTCTACCGTCCTCCTTAGGAGCCTCTTTCTCCAGGGCGTCCTTGAGGACACCACCAAGAGCTCCTCTTCCTGGGGCCAGGGTTCGAAACTTCGAAAGAAACCTATTTTCTTCCTGAAGAATGGAAGAAACTGGAAAAAAGGTGTTTCTTCGGAAGAAACTGGAAAGAAATGGAAGAAACTGGAAGAAAGTACAAGAAAAGAAATGTATATGAACCAACATACTAAATTACACCATATTCCTCAGCTTTGCACTGTCCAAATCATCAAGGCTATTGTAGTACTTTAAAAATTAATTCAAAATTAATTAAAGTTTATAGCATGTTAGTATACTTTGCAAGTATATAGTGAAAATTGGTCACAATTTTGTTTTGAACTTGCTATCAAATTATACAGATGATAATTGTAATTATTTCCAAGGTCTTTCCATGTGCATATTTATACTATCACAGTTGTAATTGAAAGATGGCAAAACAATGAACAAGCTGTTAAAATCTGTATGGCAAATTTGTTAATTTTAAAATACAAATCATAAAAGCAGCAACATTTAAGTGTTCTTTGTTGTAATGTTAGTGGAAGAACTGGGTTAGGGAGACTATAACGTATTTTGAGATGTTCAAGTCTTACAAGGGACTTGCTTGGCCTTGCGTGTGAAAGTGTGAGAATATTTCTCCAGTATTTTTTTTTTTATAGTTCAGGCCTGTGAAAAATGTGAGTTTAATTATGCAAATTGCCTGGGGTAGGTGGGGGGGGTCCCTGAATGTATTTTGAATTATTTCCACTATAATTCGTTCACTGTATAATATAAACCAACTGTAAGCCAATTTGCTTTAAAAGAGACAAAATTTTTAAATGGACTTTTTTAGTTTCTTCCGCCTTCAGTGGAAGAAAGAAACCCGTTTCTTCCAAGGGAAAAAAACCGCGGAAAAAAACGCGGTTTTTCCGCCGGTCGGAAGAAAATGGCGAACCATTGTCCTGGTCGCCGCAGCATCAGGCAGAGGGTATCGGACACCCTGATTTGCCTATAGCAGAGAATTATCTCACCTTCACAGGGATCGCCGCTCGTCTTCTTCCCCGATCAGGCCTTACCCTGGGCCAAGAATCCCAATCTCTCGGCTTCACTCCACAGCGATCATCCCCCAGATCTCCGACAAGCTTCAAGTTCCCAGCGATTGAAGACCCATGTCGTGTCCAGGTAGAGCCTTTAGTTTACCTCAGCAAGACTCAACCATAAGGGGGGCTCACGAACAACTCTCCCTCACAAATCAGAAGTGTTCGCCCCAGCCTCCAAGGACGACAGTAGCCAGATGGATGTGGCAGTCATAAAGGAGAGCCTAGCTAGTACGGGGGTTCGTCTTGCGGGGACGGCCACAAGAGCTCACCACCGTAAGATCTCAGGCGATGCTTGGGCCTCCTATCGCGGGGAGCTTCTATACAAGATATCAGGGACGCCAGGGATGGCTTGTTCCTTTACATTCCAACAAGTGTATCTCCGAGATGTCCATCAGGACACAGCGGTTCGCCGCAGCTAGGATCCTGTCTCCAGCTCCCTCGTCATCACAGCAAACCCCCACATCTTCCAGTCGCCAAAGCTCCCAGTAGCACTTTACCCCCTGAAGTCGGTAAGTGCATCTGTTTTATATATGCTTTGTTCAACCTTCTCCGGCGAGAGATCTAATCACCATAGCTACGCTTGCTTATTGCGACCGAGCACTCTGAACTTACGCATACTCTACTACCT